>JACEIK010003802.1:11154-152977 GCA_018107945.1 Datura stramonium | reverse complement strand
TCCTTTACTCTTTCAGATATTTCTTCTTCAAGCGCTTAGCTTACGAAATCGTATTGTGAGTTATTACTTGCTTGTTCTGATACTAATAAATTGATCTCATATCACAAACTTATTTATTTGTTTGTTTTGATTGTCCAAACTATAAAAGAGTCATTAAAATTAGTGAAACCAGTCACTAATGTTTGCATTAGGATAGACTGTCTTTATCACACTCCTTGAGGTATGATCCTTCTTCAGACCCTGTTAATGCGATATACTTTGTACACTGGAATGTTCTTTTTTCAAATTGTATTTTCAAAAATCCTAAACATATATAAGATCGATTTGCATATAAGTGCAATTTTATTCAATGTGTAATTATTTCTTAAAAGATAAAATCTTATTCACTTTTAAATTTTTAAATACTAATATTTTTTATATATTCCAAATAAGAAATGATTTAATACATAAAATTTAGTTAGTTTAAATTCTTAAATATTAAAAAAGTAATTAAATAACTATTTTGTCAAGTGTGAATACTATTTGAAAAGAATAAAAGAGTGAATGATATTTTGCTATGAGGCTCCTTACTTTAAATATTTAGTAATAACCCAATTTTAAACTTTTCATTTTACCCTTTATGAGATTTTAGCTCAATTCCCCCCCCAATTTTTGTATCTAGTCAAATATCTTTCACATAAATTAAACCAAGGAGACATAATGTAGATTTAACTAAAGAAAATGAATAACAAGAGAACTCGATTAATTGTGACAATTTAAAATATATTTAGTGTTTCTATTTTTTTTCTCTTTTTTTCGATTATATAATTGTTTAAAAAATAAGAAAAAGGCGAAGTAGAAGAGAGGAGGGAGAAACAAGGAGGAGGAAGAAGGAATTCCAGCGCATTAATGTAATAAAATTATATTTTTAATTTATTTTTCATGGCGTGAGTTAAAATTATAATGAATAATTAGTTAGTTTAATAATTAAAGGATTGGTATGAGTTAATAGAATTATAATTGATTTTAAAGTTTTAAATATTAGGATACTAATATCAAGTTTCAAATAAGAAAAAAATTTAAGAAGCGAAGTTTTAGTCAATTTTAAAACACTAAACATTAGGGTTATTTACCTTTTAGAGATATTGAAGTTAATGATAAATAACTTTAATTAATTTACAAGTCTACATATTAAGATAATAATTAAATAATGATTTAAGAAAAATAGTAATGACAATTTTGCCTATTATAAATTTTTTAATGAAGGGCAAAAAGTTCAATTAACATTTTTAAGGGCCTTCAAACTTTTGCAATTAAATCATTTTTGATGATACTCAAAATTAGTGAATTCTTTTTTATAACTTTTATATGTATTCATAGTTCCTCATAATCGGTTTTTTCGTATGACAATGACCACATGTTGCAATATTATTTATAAAGTCCACTTTCTTGTATGATTTTACAAGATGAATAATATGGGTCATCTTTATTTACATATATTTAATTATTGCATTAAATTTGTAATATTTATCCTACAAATAAAGATAAAGAATATGTTAGGATTGATACATTTTTTAAAAGATATAATTTTCTTGATAGTTGAAAAATACATATCTCTTGAACCATGTATAATATCTCTAATTTTCACTTCTTTAGCCTTTTATTGCTAAACTTCACATTAGAGTTATATCTTTGTATTTGTGTCTTCAGTGGCGAAGCCAAAAAAATTTAAAAGAGGTATTTAAAATTATATATATAATTTTTAATCTATATACGCATAATTTTTTGATGAAAGGTGGTTAATTTAAATAGCCCTTTGGTATACGTGAAACATGCTGCTAGTGTCTTCTTGCTAGCATACCTGCATGATTGTTAATTATTAAAATAATAGTAACTATGTTTATTATAATTTTGTCGAATATCAGAACATATATTTACTATTTTTGGAAGTGTGCTTTTTTAAAATTGAGATTTATCCATATTCTACTTATAGACGTAAAGATATTTAAGTTTTCTTTAAAATAAATATATAAATGTAATTAAAAGATAAGAATTTATTATAAACACAACATTTAATAAAAGTACCTTGATATATTATACACCTAAATATCACAAATGCTATAAGATTTTCAATAATTAATTTTGTAACATTTGATTCTCTATCTACGATGATTCTTTGCATAAAGTTAAGAATTTCAATCATGCCTGAATTTTGCATTAAATATATAAAATTAAAAAAATTATCATAAACTCATATTCTCGAAAATAAAAAGAAGAAAAAGACTCTATAAATCAATTTTTTAAAATTGTGAAACTCGAAAGCCCAGTACATATAGATTATTCATGAAAAAGTATTAAAGACAAAGTTCAACTTACTTCTCTCATAAATTACTATCTCTCTTAGTTTTACTTTTCCTCCCATGAAGATCTTAGAACTCACAGAGATGTCAAATATATCCTGAAAAAATATTTTGTGAAGGTATTATAAGCAAAATGTTATGCATATATTAAATGTTAGATTAGTTGATGAAATCTAAAGAAATTATCAAAGATTATTCCATCGGAAGATTGTATTGCATCTTCAAATTAACGAAATTGTTTAAAAATGTGATGAAAAGTGATTATTCATTCTGACAGTCATTGTCATTGAATCAACCTCAATCTCTAGTTGTTTACTAATATAAAATTAGGACTAACAACATTAATGCGCCAGTTTATAATGTAGCCAGTCATCTTATTGTAAATATTTTTCTACTTTTCAATATAATTATTGAAAAGTATAGTATGAATACATTGCCCTCCAAAAAATTAAACTTTAATGGTCTAAAAAAATAAATATATAAAATATAAAATGCCTATACTATATTAAAAGTGTGAATACCCTTTAAAGTATTGGTTGAACTTTTTGCCCCGCTATTAAAAAGATTTTACAATAGATAAAAATTTTACTATTTTTTAAAAATAATTATCATAATTATTTTCATCACTTTGTTACTTTTTATCATATTAGGTTTCTAGTTATGACATAACTCTATTTGTAATGTAAATCTAATTAAAATAAAATAATTCGCCGTGTTTTTTTTTTCTTTTTGATAGTCACAAATTTGTTTTACCTTAATTTATTGTATTAAAATTTTCTACTTGTAACATAACTCTATTTATAATGTAAATCTTAAAAAATAATAAATAAATAAAAACTTCCACAAGTTTTCCTTTTTGATTTGAAATTTTCTTCTTTTTTTTTTTTCTTTTTTGATGGTAGGAAATTCTTACCACAAGTTTTTTCTTTATCATAGGCATGAAAAGTTTTTTCTTTTTAATAGTAATGTTCTAATATTCATATATTTTTAATTAGAATTTGGATACATGGCGTTGAAATTAATGTATTTAAATATAAGAATATAAGTATAAAATTTTGATAAATCACATAAATATTGAGTACTAGAATTTGTGATTTCGAGTTGGTAATTTGATTTTTTGTTGCTTGAATTAAAATAGAGGTTGTTCATTGGCTTAGCAAAGCAAAAGCATTATACATATGTGCTTGAATAGAATAAAAGGCAAATCAGAATTTAGAAAAGCAGAGATGAAAAGTTATCGATATTACTAAATTCCTCAAAAGATAATTCTAAAAATGTACGATTTGTAAATCTCAAAATTTTAATTTTATGTCGCCACTATTCATTCAATTGACTTTCTTCCATATGATGACTCTTTTCTTGACATAGGTGTCTTTGTACTTGCTGAAACGTGGATACGTTAAAATGTAAAATTAGAAAACATAATAGTTTAATAAAATATATTAATCATGGAACAAATATTTTCGATAAGAAGTGATCGTTTTAGTCGCGATAAAACAAATATGGTGTATGGGGTAAAACAACATTTGTTTAGCAAATAAATGAAGACAATTGAGAAATAATTAAATAAGAAAACACTTAATTAAACACGGCTTAAAAGACTTCTTAAGGCTCGATTATCAATGACTTAGTTACATCACAACATCAACAGACCTCCATTGCATCATCTAAACAAAATGTCACCAATTAAAATAACGAAATAGAAGACTAACCATAAGCACGCAGGGGACACACTTTGAACACGAGGAAATATGTGATGAGTTTTCTTTAAATAATGAATGAATAAATATACTGCTTTCCATTCGAAGTTGAAGGTGAAGGAACTAAATATTGAATAGACATATTAAAGATTGATATTAACGGACATTTGTAATAGATTGGGAAGATTAAAGTAATTCTAAATTTAATTGATTCTGATAAATGACATTAATTTTAGAAACATGAATCATCTTCATATTATTCATCTTTTACATTTATTATGTACTATCACTTTATTATTTTTTGAAATGTAAATTATATTTTAGTAGATGAATATGTTTGAAGTAAAGGGTAAATATGATCATTCAATTTTTTATGAATATTTTGGTCTTTTAACCCCGGTTCAGCGGGCCTTCCCACTTTATACTAAATATATTATTATATAAGTAGAAAGCCAAAAGTAAAAGTTAGATCCGTTAAAAGTAAATTAAGATATAGGATATATAAGCAAGTGTTGTGGAAATGATATTGAATGACTACTTTACCCTTCAATCTAAAACTATTCCTATAACATTATATATACTAAAAGCTAAAATTGCATAAAAATAAATATTATTAGACCATTAAATATTTCAAAATGAATTATTTAGATGATGATGAAGGAGTAAACCTATTTATTATTTGAAGGTATATTAGTCTCTCTCAATATTTGGAGGTTATTTTAGTATTTTAACTTTTCACTTTTTTCCTTCCCACTTATATCGTATTATTTTATTATTAATATTGTTATTGTTATTATTATTATTATTATTATTATTATTATTATTATTATTATTATTATTATTATTATTATTATTATTATTATTATAATTTATTAGTTATATTTATTCATTTATTTTAACTTTTCCTTTTTGGCTTCTCATATATGAAATAAATATATAATTACGATATGATATATCGATGAAATATTAATATTTAAATTGTGTATTTAATTAAATTTTAATTTAAAAAAACAAAAAAAACATTTGAGATAGTCAGTTATATGAAATTGGAAATTAAATTATGATTGAAATAAATTAAAAATATTTTTATTTATTTTGTGTATATTTATTTATTTAGTGGAGGGCTAAAATGGTAGTAACTTTGAAGTTAGGAATTTTCTAACTTTTATTATATTTTAGTTTAATTTATTTTTATTGTTATTTATTTATTTTATCCTTTCATTATCAATTTTAAAACTTTCAAAAAAAAAAAAACGATAAATTATTTAAAAAAACTAAAAAAATAATTTTAAAATAGAAAAATTCAAAAAATAAGAAAAAAATAAGAATGGAGGTTTTTTAGTTTATAAATCCTTCTACTTCTATAAAAGGATTTATATGTGAAGTATTTGACTGAACACGTAGATTAAGAGAAAGAGAAAAAATTGGAGCTGAAATCATCTCATTAAGAGTAAAAATAAAAAGTTTAAATTAAATTATTATTAAGTATTTAAAGTACGAAGTCTCATAGCAAGATATAATTCACCTTTTTATCCTTAAAAAATAGAATTCACACTTGAAAAAATAGTTCTTTAATATTTTTCTAATATTTAGAATTTTAAAATTAACTAAATTTTATGTATTAAATTCTTCCTAGTTTGAAATATAAAGTATTCATTTATATATCATATAATACATGCATTTAAGTGCTCCACATAAGCGAATAATTTTTTACTTTTCCAATCAACCATTATTTCTATGACATTTCTGTTCATTGAAACAAGTATTAGAACAAAGTTAAAAAGAAGAACTACTAGGCAGGATCAAACTCTTAAACATAATCATTTATCAATTTGAAATTGATTTTTTTCTTTCTAAATTAAATTTATATTATTACATAAACACATCTTTTATTATTTATATTTATATTATAAATTTATTTTGAAATATTGAGGGACATGCACGGCGCGTACACATAAACTAGTATAATAAAAATATATAAGAATTCAAACATATATATAAAAATATAAAAATATAAATATCGAATATATCTGAAAAAGTGTACATGCTATCAACTAATGTATAAATCATCTCGATGCCTTCTTTTTATTCATTTTATACTCTTTTACTAATCCAACTCCAATTACTAAAATTTTATTATCAATGTTAATTGACATAATATCGTTCCACGAAATCCTTTTGATTTCTTTGTAAGATTATCTAAAAATTATGCACAAGAATTATGATTTAATAATTTATAATTTTTATAAAAAAATTATTTTATAAGATAAAGAGACTATTTTACACAGATAGATGAATCTTGTGAATGTACGGGTAGATGAAGAATCCTCAATTACAAATAATACAAATTTTAAATCACATAATATCAATATAAGACTTGTTATAGTATCAACGTTAGACTCAACTAAAATAAACAATTAAATTAATTATTTAAGATATAATTAAAAAAATCTAATTCAAAGATTGAAAATTAAATTTCTAAAAAAATCAATAATATAAAAAATATTCACAACATGAAAAAAAGAAAGAAGGATAGTTAACGAAAATCTATAGGTTAGAGATTGAATCAAAGGTGTTGATGAAGAAGAATTGATAAAATTAAATTTTGCAATTATAAATTCTTTTATAAAATTAGAAGAATTTATAACTTAAGAAGAATTTAAAAGTATAAGAATATTAGGACATTACTATCAAGAGGAAAAAAAATTATCGAAAAGGAAAAAAAATTTCTTTCATTACTTATGAAAAAGGAAAAAAAACCTTTTCCTTCACTATGAAAAAAGGGAGGAAAGAAAAATTTTTAAAATCAAAAGAAAAATATTTCGGTGAAAGTTTTTTAAAAATTCTTTTTACAGATTTACTCCTTAGTAGGTCCATTTCACAAGTAGAAAATCTAATATAATAAAATGGGTGAAAAGATTGTGGTATCAAAAAAAATATCTAGAAATTTTTTTATTTTGTAAGGTTTACATCATAAATAAGTTATAATGCAAATAGAAATTCTAATATGATAAAATAAGGTAATGACATTATTAAAAAATACTTTTAAATAATAATTGTGTAATATAGTAAATGACAATTTTATCTATTGCATTATTTTTAATTAAGGATAAAGAAATTCAATCAATATTTCTAAAGACCTTCACACTTTAATATAGTAAAATAAATATAAATAGATATAAATATCTAAATAATGAGTGTCCTTTAAAATATAAATGAAGTTCTAACATAAAGATTTCTTACAATAATTCTTATCTCCCACAACAATTTTTATGAAATTTTTTATCAAAAATTTTACGAAAAAAGTGAGAAAGCATTCTTTCATGTGGATTTCATTGGAACAATCTTCTTTAGTATAAATCCATATAAAATTTTAAATGGAATTTCTATATACTTGATATTTGTGACATCAGTTATATTGGCGTTTAGTAAAATAAATACAGCAAGCAAAAAAATTATTTGGTTTTAATATTTTCTTTAACATGCCCACGAGGAAAAACATGAAATATTATGAATGTTTAAAAATCTTTTTAAGAGAATTGAGTTTTACAATTTTCATGGCAGAAAAAATAAAAACAAAAACTACATAGCAAATATAATATTTGATTTCAATGAATATCACATTCTCTAGAATATCTCAAGTTTAATAGGTCTCATCTAATTTCTTTTATTGAAATTTGATTCAAAATTTTGCTGATTTTGAATGTGATGAGTTTGATCACAGTTGAGGCTTGTGACTTGATATTAAACTTATCTTGAGTTTGAATCAAAGAGTTTGGGAACTTGATTTTCAACTTGTAATATCCATCGGGGAACAATTGATAATCTTCACGGGTCTTCATTTTTCCTTTTTTTGGGCAAGTTTTCAAAGTTGTGGTAGTGAGGTTTTCCTATTTTTGGCAAAAATTCAAAAGATATGACGAGGATTGGCAATCCTTGCTAAATAGCAACTTGGACTTTTCTTTCTTTGGTGATGGTGTCATCAATGACACTTGAATAGTAACATTAAATACTATAAAAGAGTTTTGACTCATTTTGCAAACACCTTAAACTTAGACAGGATATATACGAATATTGAAAAAGTGTGAGGTATATCATAGATTATATACGAAAATGATGCGTGAAAAATAGAATTGTAAATGATATTTTAGTTTTGTTGAAAAATCAAAAGAGGTTATTTCTTTTGAGTGCATAGTGGTCTTTGTATCATTTTGCCCAGGCCTACAGTGCAAAATTTCTTTCTATAATATCAGGTTGCTCCTCTTGGCTAGTGGTTTTTCCTTATTTAAAAAGGGTTTTCATGTAAAATTCTTAGTATCATTATTTTTTATTTTATCCCTATTATTTAATTATAAATATTGTTTGTTGTTGCTCGCGTTTTCATCTTGGTGTAGAATTTTGGTTCAAAATATTTTTGGGAATGATGGCTTCAACACAAGTAGAATGGTTACTTTGAATGACGTGAGTATATCCTTTGGAAAGAAAAAGTAGAAGATCTACTCTATGTCAAGAATTTTTATCAACCGGTCTTTGCCACTAAAAAGCCCGATGATAAAAATGATGAAGAGTGGAATATGTTGCATATATAGTTTTGCGGCTTTATTAGACAATGGTTGATGATAATGTATTGAACCATCTTTCCAAGGAGACACATGCTCGAACCCTATGGGATCGTCTTGAAAGTTTGTACACTCGGAAGACTAAAAATAATAAGATGTTCTTGATAAGCGGTTGTTGAGTTTAAAATACCATGATGGTTTTCTGATGACGGAATCATTTGAATAACTTCCAAGGGATCATGAATCGGTTTTTTGCTATGGGCATTAAATTTGATGAAGAGAATTCAAGGCTTGTTTTTCTTGGGTTCCCTACTAGACTCTTGGAAAACTTTTAGAACTTAATTGTCAAATTCATCTCGGATTGTATGATCTTTATGGATCTTGCCAAGAGCGATATTTTAGATAAACGATGAGAAGAAAGTCTGAGTCATTACTCCTCGTCGGCTATCTGATGGCCCGCTCTAGGAGGAAGAACCAAGAATCGTGATTTTCATAATAAAAAATATAATGAAGTAAATCCGAGAGACAGATGACTAACATATTGATTTTATCATTTGTTGTTAGTAAGGAATACACGAAGAGTTTTGCTTGAAAGTTGAAAGAAGGAAAGAAAGAGGCAGGAGGAAAGAAAGAACATGGCAATGGCAGGTTGCGTGTCCACCTTCACCACTTGAGAGATTTTGTTGTTGTTCTTGATGAAAATCTGATAAATATTATGTGTAATAAGTCAAAATTTGGATTGTGGACTTGAGCGTGACATCAAGAAAGGATTTTTGCTCATCCTATACTCCAGGTGATTTTGGAACCTTATGGGTAATGAGATAGTATCTAGAGTGGCTCATACAATTTATTTGAAAACTAATATTGGAATAAACTAATTTTGAACAATGTAAAACATACACGACGTTCGTTTGCACTTGATTACGTTGGTGTTCTAGATGATGAGGGTATATCAATAATGGTGGTGGCAAATGAAAACTCATTGGGTTCCTTAATTGTGGCTCGTGGTAATAAGAGCGCAAATTAGTGCATCTTGGACTACGACTTCTACTTTTGCCGATATGGTGAATGCGGTTAAGTGATAACTCTTCCAGTATTTATGTATAGCTGAGTTTAGCCACATTAGTGAGAAATGACTTAATATTTCATAAGAACAAATTGTTATCGAGATTTTGAAAATGCTAAATTAGAAAAATATGAGCCTTTGTAGGTGAAAAATAAAATAGAGTTTCTTCAAGTCGTCTCCTCCAAAAAGACAACATTGCTTGAGTTAGTGCATTCAAATTTATGTGGTCCAATGAAGACAAGGACTTTGGGTGGTGCACTCTGTTTTGTTACTTTCATTGATATATTGCTCAAGAAAACTTTAAGGTCTATGTGTTGAAGACTAAAGACCAAGTGTTCGTGTCTTTAAGCGATTTCAAGCTTAGGTTAAGGAGAAACATAAAAAGAAGATGAAGTGTATTCGTGCGGTAATGGTGGTGAATTCTATGGACCGTTTGTGAAGATACTATAAGTAACATGGTATCAAACACTTGAGCTCCTCCTAAAACTCCTCCTAAGACTCCACAATTTAATAGGTTGATAGAGAGGATGAATAGTACCTTGATGGAAAGAAGGAGTTAGATGTTCGCTTTCTAAAACAAGTTGTCAAACTCCTTTTTAGAAGGGTGAGGCTTTATTGACCATTGCCATAATTATTAACCTACCTTCTGTTATTGCTTAGTAAAGTGATGTGCCAAACAAAATTTGGTATAGCAAGGATGTTTCCTATGACCATTTAAGAGTATTTGGTTACAAAGCTTTTATACATATACCTAAAAGATGGAGAGGTCAAAGTTGATGTGGACATGAACGTGCATCTTCATTGGTTATGACCTTGATGGGTTTGGTTACAGTACATATGATCTAGTTGAGAAGAAGCTTGTAAATATTCATGGAGAATCAAACCATTACAGAAGATGTCAACCGATCTAAGAAGCTCGACTATCTAGTCTTGATGGTGTAGTTAATCTTGATCAAGCCCCTCAAACAAGTGTGCATGACGTTGGTTGGATTTACGATCTTAGGTGATGTCCGGGAATCATGTTCCAAGATTAGCATATTGATGTTGATAATGACAATGATGTTGTTATTAAAGGCTAGATGCTCCTACTCATGAAGTTATGGATGAGCGGATATTTCCATTTAGGAGGTCTGCTAGGCGTATGTTCCTTCTTCTTGTTATTCACCTCTTTGAGTATGTCTTGCTCTTGATGGGAGGAGAATCTTGAATGTACAAGACAGTGACAGGCATAAGGATCGATATATTGAAGTCATGCAAGATGAGATGAAATCTACGCGAGATCCACTTATGAGTTGGTGAAATTGCCAAAGGCATGAGATCTTCAGAACAAATTGGTGTTTAAAGTTAAAGCTGAAGAATACAACTTGAAGCCGAGTGCAAGATGAATTGATCGTAAAGGGATTTGGTCAAAGGGCATTGACTTTGATGGAAATATTTTCTCCTTATTGTGAAAATGTCCTCAGAATTGTACAGTTTTTCATTTAGTATAGTCTTGATTTAGAATTACGCAAATGGATGTGAAAACTTATTTTCTTCATAGTGACCTAGAATAAGATGTTTTGCTGAAAAACCTAAGGGCGAGGTGAAGGTAAAGAAAATTATGTGTGTAAACCCCAAAAAGAGACTTTATGGCTTAAAGCGAAGCTCCTAGGCGATGGGTGAAATTTGAATACGGCCATAGAGGACCAATTCTACGAAGACTTCTTGAGATCATTATGTGTTTGTACAAAGTTTTCGACAATGATTTTATCATTCTTTTGTTATATGTGGATGATATGTTGTTGATATGTTGATTGTAGAAATGAGAACTATTTCGGGATTGAGTGAAAAAAATAATTTGTGTAAGTCTTTGCAATGAAAACTTGGTCATGCTGATTTTGGGGCTGAGATTACTCGTCTCGAAGATAAAAAGAAAGATTTGTTGTTGTGTGGAATGCATTGAACGTGTCTGGACATCAATATGACATGATAAACTGTTAGAACACACACATTCTTGAAGTCATGAATTTGAGAAGAAGATGTGTCCAGCAAGGGAGGAGAAAGAAGCATGGATAGTTTCATATTTTTCTATCATGAGGAAGTTTAATATATCTAGTATTGTATACTGAGCTGATATTATATGTAGTAGAGTGTTGTAGCAGTTCTTGAAAATCTAGGCAAAGAGCATTGAAAAGCTTTGAAAGGGATGCTTAAGTATCTAGAGGAATCCCCAATAAAAACATGTTTGGGGGATCAAATTCAATGTTGAAGGGCTATACGGATGCCGATATGGTATGTGACCTTTATAATTTGTATTGGATATTTATTTACATTTTAGGGGAGCTATATCATGGCAGCAGAGTTGCAGGGTGTGTCGCGCTATCTACAACTAAAGTAGAGTATGTGCCATCTTGAAAGTGGCAAAAGGAGATGATATGGTGACAATTTCTTCAGAACTTGGATTAAATGATGATAAGTGTCTTATTGTGATAATTCAGTCTGATAAAATTCAGCAAGAACTCCATACACCATGCAAGGGCAAAACACGTTGATGTCAGATATCATTGAATTTGTGATCAAGTGGAGAGCAAATCATTTCGCGCCAAGAAGATTCACACAGTGAAAATCCTGAATATCGCGGCCAAGGAGATACCCGAGAGACAAGTTCGACCTATCACACGAGGAGAACTTGTAGGCATGGCCTCCACAGGAGACGGAGGAATGCTCAGCGGTGCATGGCGGAGGATATTTGTAGAGGTCCATACCCATGATTCAAGGAAGAGAAAATCTTTCTTTTTCCTTTTTTGACAATGTTTCAAAGTTGCGGCAGGCTGATGTTTTTTCCTTTTGGCAAAGAAATTTGAGAGATATGGCAATTTATGGCCATCTGTTAAATAGCAACTTGGAATTTTCTTTCTTTGGTGATGATGTCATCAATGACATCGGTAAGCAACATTCAACTACTATAAAAAGAGAGCTTCGACTCATTTATGACTTTTAAACCTCCAGGATAAATATATAAATTATTAGAAGGCTAATGAGGTATACCATAATTGTGTAAGAAATAGTTTGTGAAGAAAAATAGAGTGTGAGCGATATTTTAGTAATTTGAGAAAATTAAAGAGAGTTATTTCTTTTGAGTGCGTAGTGATCATTGCTTAGCATTTTGCTCGAGTCCTACAGTGTAAATTTCTTTTCTGATTAATATCAGTTTACTCCATCTTGGCTAAGTAGTTTTCCTTATTTAAAGGGTTTCCCGTAAAATTCTTGGTGTCATTATTTTACTGTCACAATCCAAGAAAATAGGCTGAATCGAGACTGGAGACCACAGGTATAATAAATGACTTCAAGTCAATCCATGGCATGAACATAAATGCAAAGTTGATATACATAAGCGGAAATCTATATTACGAAATAGTGAAAGTATGAATAATAGAACATTTAAACAATGAGCTAGATGTTAAAAATTACATACATAGTCTGAAATCTGAGATATGAGGAGCCTTGGCTCAAAATATACAAATTTGAAAGTGGGATCCCTGAACTCCAAAATCATGTGGTAAGCTAAATCATACTTGAACTAAATCAGCGAAAACATACTTAGATCATGGACTTGCCCAAACTTTAACATGCTTGAAATAGACTTGATAGTCAAAATCATGGATTCATACATGGGTAATTCATAAACATTCTTTCATACTAAACATCTCATCATGCTTGAAAGCGAGGATCATAATCTTAACTTTTCCTGAAGCTTGCATAATTGGGTATAATACTTTCAAAACTAAGAAATCATGAATTGTAATTTTAAACAAGTATAAAACATGCTCATAATCTTAAATATCATTTAAAATATAAAGAGGGTATTTGATTAAAACATAGAGAATTCATACTTTGGATTAAAACCCCATTAGAATCATACACTTGTATTTTATGAGATGGAGGAGAAGATTGGGCATGAGAGTGAAGAGAACTCCCTCATAACCTTGCCACCTAGGTAAACTGATTCTTTTAGCTTAGTTTTAAAAGTTCAAGAGTTTGAAGGAGAATTGCTTAGTATTTCTAGGTCACGATCGTTAATGGAATCCTCTAAGCTTGCATGCATGGGAGGCAATAGATTATAATGAATTTAACCCTCCTAATACACTTCTTTAGGACTTAAAATGGCGTAGTTTAGGACTTAACAAATCGGGAATTAAAAAATTGCCCTTACTAACTTGAAATTTCCTGCACTATTAGGTGCCGGCTCATAAAGTGTGCCTCAATCCCAGTGGTGGGTTCCTTCTATCATTGCCTTTGCCTTAACCTTGAGTTTGCAGGAGTTTTCCTAGTCACACAGCATTTCATGTCATCATCCCACGAGTCATTGGACTTTATACATTACTCTCCACCTAGGATGAATTTTTAATCCCTCCTATGGGTGTGATTATGACTTGTTGTTCCTCAAAAGCGGGTCGTACCTTGACCCACCAAAGCTTTCCAAATCAATCTCCCGAGATCAACCAATGGTCTTTACCACGTCGTGGTTCCTCACCATGAATTGTGTCAAGACTCGTACATTCCCTGACAGTCTAGAATAAACTGATGACTCTCTTTGCGGCTTGTACCATTATCCACAGTCGTTCTTGGACATCGTTGCTACCATCATTTTCTCCGCAAATTTCTACCCACAAGTGATCCTACGATTCGTTGTTCTCCTACAACTCGTACCACGGAGTCATCCCGTGGCAGTTTTCCAACACTACGCTAGGAACATATTTCAAATCCAGAGTCTAGTCTTAGACACTTTCAAGGTATTACAATATCTCCCTCTTGCAGGAATATTGGTCCTCGAATGTGGGAAACATATTGCACAATTGGAAAAGGATCTTCCATCCCAAATGGATATACGGGGTGCAATGGCAGCGGAGTAACTGAGTCGGACTGAAATGCACATTCTACTTGAATTCGCAGATCACACATACATACCTTGTAAAAATGGGAGATATAGGCCCAGAGCATGAAACTAAATAGAGTACAGGAGCCAGGTGCCTCAGGATGGGGTGAGCCGAAAGGGAAAAGGTGCGGGTATTTAGCCATCATATACGCCGCCTTCCACGGCTCCTCCAACAAGCTGATTCCTCCACAAGAATCTTCACCCAAGACTACTTGTTTGTTCCTTAACTTGAAATAGAACAATAAAAAATTTTAATCAAAATCTCTTCATATCTAAAGCTATCCTTTTCACCCTATGCTCTCCCTTTGAAACAACTAAAGCGGGTCCTTTGATGCATTTCTTCAAAGAGCAATACATGGAAAAGTTGGATGTATAAGCCAACTCACGAGAGGCAACTCCAACTCATAGGCCGCCTTACCAACTCTTATCACAACCTGGTAGGGACAAACATATAGGGGACTAAGCTTCCCTTTCTTTTGAATCTCCATCACCTCCTTCATAGGAGATATTACACCTGTAAGTTCCTATCGTTTAACCGATGCATTCTTCATTATGTTGAGTTTAGGAATTATGATGCATGCAAAAGGCCCGAGGATGGTATATGAGCATTGGCATCGAGGCGGGCGGGAGGTCGGGGCTAGGGGTTCGTGCCTTGGGCGCCACGCCGTGCCAGCACATGCGGAGCTATGGACGGGCGTGCAGCACACCCTGTGCGTTGCTATGGCAGTGCCCCAGCACAGTGTGCGGTGCTATGGCGGCGCACAACACACTCGTGTGCGGTGTTATGGTCGGCTCATGACACACCCTAGTGTTTATGTTATGGTCGGCGCGCGGCACACCTCCATGTTGAATTCATTTCCCAATTACATCATTCGGCCAAAGAGAGTATTCTTTGAGGTTTCGCGGTTTTCATCCGATTATGCTGCAAACGTCGTGCAATCTCAAATTAACTTCAGTGGTAATTCTAACCACTGCCGGGGAGAATTACTACGGGAGTTATTTTCTCGAAATACCCGGCAAATTGAAACTGTCGAGTAAGTTTTGAGTGCTCAAACTGATTCCCAAACGATCACGAGATCAAGTAAGCATTTTCTCCCTTCTCAGCCTCGAGGAACTATAAGTTTCCGGCCGTATTTTACGTAGTTGGATTATGATTCTTCATTAATATCAAAAGTTATCCTTTTCTGGTGAATTTGGTATTGAAATTCAGCTCTTTCTCTCAGTATAGCATTCCACAGTATCAAAAATTTGTGAATCCAGTTGAAACTCATCGATTGTCGGAAAACGGCAGTTGAGGTATGTAAGGCTTAACCCTCGGCCGTATACTCATTATCTGGAGTGTTATAACCCTTGTTCTCGAATAGAAATAACGGTCTATATGTTGCGGATAGTCGCTGAGTATATTGTGATTAGACATGTTGCTAATTAGTTGTTTTTGGTATATAGAATCCGAAGATATCTTTGTGATTAGGCTCTTTGTAAGTAGTTTCGGTTATATAAGTTGGTTAGCTTACGAAAATGTATATGGATTGTACTGCAATATCCCTCATCGAGGAAGGGAACCGTTACGTATGATACGCGCTAGAAGCATCATAGAAACTCTTCAATTCTCCGGTTCATTGTATTAGTAGGATTGTATGTTCTATTGTCTGGCCTAGACCTTAGAAGCTCGTGAATGGTTAGCCAGCTAAATTGTAAGTTGGGTAGCACGGGCGCAATTAGGTGGTTTAACTACTAGTTTGGCGTTTGTATGGTCGGAAAGCACACTGAGGCCATTGGCGTAATCCCTACGCCCCGGGGCCGAGAATTTAGATAGGAATACCATGTTTTAGAGTCGGCAACCTAAGGTTGTCTAGTAGGCGGTGATGGCACATTACCCTAATGGTTGTACATTGATTGTCGGTCTTAGTTGGCTTAGCGATTTATCATATGGGTCACCCGGGGAAGTCGGCCCGGAGTCGTCCGGAGTCAAATGGGCAGTAGGTATCCTAAGGGAGGGGACCTATGTTAGTTAGAGGCGGGCGACACCTTAGCGGTTCTATCACCACAGGAAGTTGTCAAGAATGGTTAGGTCTATAAAGTTGTCTATAAGGTAAGAATCGCCCGGAAGTAATATAAGATCCGATTAGACCAAGATGAGGCCTAAGGCACTAATAAGTACCATGTTAGTACGGTACTGCCACCCACGAGGCTAAGGATGTTAGTAAACTTCCTATGGAGGATTAGGGGCCGATCACTCAAAAGCACATGTTGGCCGATGCAGCCCCTCTATTGTCTAAGCGAGAGGAATGGAGTAGTTAGTCATTCGCGACCCGCGGTTATTATGAGTTATAGATGTTTTGGAAGGACATATAGAGAGCTGTATTTGACCACTCCAGGATCTCGCCCTATTGAGTCCATACTATTAGAGATCATGATCACCCCCTTTTTCTTCGGGATCCTGCGATCGAGATACGGGTGCATGGTGTACGCTGCTTGAGTTTACGGATTATCTAGGGGGAAAACAGATTTTGAAATCACCGATTTAATTCTTGCTTGAATCTCCATTCGCATTTAAATCTGTTTGGATTTGTTCTTTCGTTTGCTGTTGGTACCAAAATCGGTGATATTCGTTCTCCAATTTCTTTCTCAGATCGTTGTCCCTAACCAGGTGATTCCTTAGTTTTTTTCTTTAATTTTTCCTTTGTCCTTTAGATGCTTATGTGCTTTCTGTTTAGATTTCCTTTTAATTGTTTAGTTAAGGGAATTTCTCTTTTAAATTGGTAGTTACGTGACAGATTTCGTTTCTTTTTAATTCCTCTATATTCTATTTGTTTACATTTGTTTAGCTGTTTATTTGTGGAAATGCTTTAGTATCATATTGGTAAAAGTCTAATTCCTTTCCATTAGTATTAGTATAATTTGACAGTACAAGTTGGATTATTTTCTGCAACTTTATTATTAGGAATAGTTGGTCTTCACTTTCATTTGCCATATAAATTAAAGTACGGAATCAATATCTTTTACATTCCAAAATATAGTTTATTTTAGCATATTATCTTTAATTCTCCAGTATTCTGACTGACGTATAAATATGCTGATTATAGTATCTGTTTAGCTGATAATTTAGGTTTTTCCTTTAAAAATATCCCCGTGTTTTCTTAGTTCAGTTCCACTTATTTAATGCCAGTACATATTCAATTGTTCCTTTGGTTGTTATTTAAGTTGCTTTTTGGTGCTATGATTTTTATTTATTTATTTATTTATTTATTTTTAGGCTATTGTTAACCACTGTTGTTATTTCGCACCTGAGCACGGGTAAACAATAATATAAGTTCAATTTACTACAAGTTGGGGTCATTGTTTTGAGATGGTAAACAAGGAAATGAATTGATCTGAAGTTTAATTGAGCTCTAGAAAAGGCATCGAATTTGAAAATTTTGTCTTTTTAAGGTGCTCTTAAATTCAAAGATCTTCCACTACCTTTGTCAAGTCTATCCCGCTCGTGCTATAGTTTTAGTTTAGATTTAATACTTAGCATTATTTCGGTTTTTCAACATATTTGTTTCTGCTGGTAATTTAGTTGTTGTAGGCTATCTTTAGATTTCTTATATCAAATAGTGATCGATGTAATATTAAGTGTTAGTATATTAATTTTCTTTGTTTATTTGGCTCTATAAGTCCCAGGTGTATTTTCTATCTTATTTAGGCATAGTCATGTCCTGCAACAGTTACTTTTTCTCCATAGTGATATTCTTTGTTCAATAGCATAAAAATCATGCACTATGTCTCTGCCAGCATGAACAAAGATTGGTTGTCCTAATTTGCTTTTAGTAGTTCCTTTCTATGATTTGTAAATAATATGAGGCATGGGTATGATATAAATTCGAACAAGTTTAGTTGTCTATATTTTGAATTTAAGGGGTAATTTCTTATCTTGCTATTCCCCCAGCGTGCCTTTTAAATCGATTAAGGTTTTTCGTAACTTTCCATGTCTACTTTCCCATTATTGTTGCAAGTTACAATAGTTTAGTTATAGTACTCAGATTCTGCTCTATTCAGTTGATATTCAAATGAGCTGGGTATTATATTTTGCATTAGTGTCATTCTCCATTTTGATGAAGCACGAATCATCGAGTGAAATATATTGAATATTTTTTTTGCTCCCGAAATTCTTTGTCATTTGCATGATTAGTATTGCAGGAGAATATTTGCTTTGTCCCTCTAACACAATGTGTGTGTTTTCTATAAGTGTTAGCATCAATTTATCGAAAAGAAATTCTTTTGCTGTTTAATTTTTCTAAGAAGAAGAAACATACATTTATGTCTGGATATCACTTGAGATTAAATATTTCTATCTTCTAACCAAGGTTTTAGTCATTTAGTTTAGCCGCAGGCGGTTCAGTAATAATATCTCCTTCTCTTTATCTTAGGTTTGTTGTCATCCTATTAGAAACAAAGGAATAAGTATTGGAATTTTCTTAAGATTTAATCCATTGTTCAAACACTGTCATTAGTGTTAATGTAGTGGATTAACTATGAGATTTATTTTGAGTAAATAAGTTATCTTGATTGTTTTCAATTTAAGTGATGTGATTTGTTTGAAATATCAGAACGTGGGGTTAGAGTCAAGTTTACGACATTATCCGTTAGAAACAAAGTGGGACTATATTCTCTTATACGAATTGTTGCATAGATTAATTGTTCATGCATTTCGAATTTCCTGTCGTTTACATTAGATTAATTCTCTTCTTTTCTTTCATGCCACATGTGAAACCATCATCGACAAGTCCAATGGGCTACCACTTGCATATTGCGTGCTGGGTCGAGCCGTCTGATATTATCTTTCGAGTCGGCGCTACTGATGAATGAACGAGGGGACCCAAAACGAAGCTGCGAATCATGGGTCGAATTTGAGCCAAAATATCACAAGTTTATTGCCATTTTGTATTTATTTTCTTACCTTATTCTTTGTGAAATGTGATACTAACATTATAGTGGTTTTCTCTTGCAACGTAGATGAATACCCATCAAAAGTGGATTATGAGTCGCCATTTTTCACATCTTGAATTTTCACTTCAAGTGACGTAATAACTGTTAAATAAATCCATTTCATATGTTTTCCTATACTTAAATATATATATATTTTTAAAAATCCGAGCGAAATAAGGGTATCTCAAAATGGTTGATTTTGCCAAAATGTCATAGACCAATTTTGTTTCAATTAATTAAGTTTAAAAAGGTTGGTTTCTTTTATTAACAATTCGGAAATATATATATCCCGGAGCATTTCTTTTTTAAAAAAAAATAATAATTATAATAAATATAATAATAAGAAATTGGGACAATCCAGGAAGTCGAGTTCTATTAAAACATGTCTTGATATTTATTCCTCATTAATGAGTTAGAAGTCAAGTGCTAAAAATTTTCAGCTGTTAATTTATTAATTTGTTTTTAAAAAGAATGTATTTTTACAAATAAGCTATATATCTTTGGCCACATATTTATTTGCAAAGTCGGTAAGCTGTATTTGCAGATTTTGAAGTGCCTAACTCCTTCTTCGAGAATTATTTGAACCCATACCCTTTCTTTGGTTTTAAATAAAAGTTTTCGAAAATAACTTTTGAACGGTTTCCTAATTTCCATAATAATTAGGTGGCAACTCTGTATTTTCAGAGAAAGGTGGTCGAGTTATGGAATGGTTTTGAACGAGTTTGAAAGCAGGATCGCTAACAAGTCACCGAACTCGAGACACGGCTACGGTTAGGGGCCGAGCGAGCTCGGTTGTAGACCCAAGGGAGGCGAGTAGGTTGGCTACGGTACCGGTAGAGTCATAGAAACCTAAATAGGGGTATGTGCTCACTTGGCTTATGGGGGCAGAATGAGTTATTCTATGTTGATCGTACCTTGACTTATGGAGCCAGGTAAGGTTCTTGTTGGTATTCTTTTATGCTTTGGTTATAGCTTATAAATATGTAGTTATACAGTCTTAACTTACGTACATGTAATTATTTGGTTAGATGCGATTACGAATCGCGAGGCATACGGGTTAATATTTACGCCCTTCCTTCTATTTACTTCCACAGTCTTTATCGGCTTATCTATTTGCCTTACATATTCGGTACATATGTACTGACGCCCTCACACAGGCCTTTGCATTACTTGCACGCAAGTTTAGACGAGGAACGAGTTCGGGACCCTCGGTAGGTTGTTGAGTTAGCGGTTTGGCGGCTCCTTTCATTTGGAGTTGCCGGTTGTAGCAAGTGCGATCTTCATTTGTATAGCATACAGGTAGTCGGGGCCTGTCCCGACGGGCTATTTATATTCTTAGAGGCTTGCGGGATACGGTTGTCGGTTAGTCGTTGGTGTTGTTGGCGTTGAGGCCTATATCGTCTTATTTCGTGTTGGCCCAGTGTGAGACTTAGTATGGCGTGCAGTTTTCCATTTATTTCCTATTAGATATCATGGTGGTCTTGTCGGCTGCGTAGGATCCCTTCTATTGCACGTTGTTGGTTAGTTGTTTTCATTTAAAGGTAGCTATCGGCCTTATCGGCTAGAGGAGTACGCATTTACAACGAGATATAGCCGTTGTTTTCTTGATTTGAGGAGCAAACCTTAGTTGTGCTCTGAGCAAAAAGTTAAGTCAGGTTCGAGGATCTAAGTAAGATAGTGTCGATCCCATGCCTCCCAAAGGTGGGGCGTGACGGGAGATACCTTCAGGTACCCAATCATCAACATTGAATTCAAGTTCTCTTCTCCTCCACATCCGCATAGGACTTTTTGAAACTATAGTAGTTTTGACCTTTCCCTTATAGACAGACTTTCTCCATATCCTAATGAAATGAATCGGCCCTACCAACGTAAGCTACCTACTTCAAACCAATAAATGGCGACCTACACCTCCACCGTAAAGGCCTCAAATGAGGCCATTTGAATGCGGAGTAGTAATTGTTGTTGTAAGCAAACTCCAATAAGAGGTAAATGGTCATCCCAACTATCTTTGAAGTCAATCACACGTACTCTCGGCATATCCTTAAGAGTATGAATGTGTCACTCGAAACCCGACCATCCAAGTCTGCCCGGGTGGTTGTGCTAAGCTTGACTGAGTACCAAGTCCGCTTTTGAAATGACTTCCAAAGCGCAGTGAATTGAGTACCTACATCGATATGATGGAAGGAAACACCATACAATTGAACTAACTCAGGAATATACAACTTAGCATAGTCCTCAGAAATTTGAATTGGTAGTTTTGACCGGTACACAAAATGAGGCCTTTAGTCCAACATCCTGACCACCGTCGGAGTCATGCGAGCGGCGTGTACGAGGAAACCTATGATGAAGTTCATAGTAATCTCTTTCCACTTCCAAGTGGGGATATTGATGTCTTGTAACATACCTCTGGTCTTTGATGCTCCACTTTCACTGGTGGCAGTTTGGACACTTAGCCACAAATGCCGCAAAATCCTTCTTCATACCATTCCACCAATAGACTTTCGCGGGTCTGGGTATCTTGGTGGCCCTTGGATGTATAGAATATTGAGAATCATGAGCCTCATGCAACATCAGTTCTCTGAAGTCATCAACACGGAACACACAAATGACCTTAATATCGAAATTGCACCATCTCCCTTGGGAAAAGAAACCTTTACATACGATTATAGGCAAGCTTCCTTCAACTTTACCAAAATGGGATTGTCATCTTGCCTAGCCTTGACTTCGGTCAACAAGAGGATTTTGAACCGTGCAGTGTGGCACCTGCATCCATCGAGTCAACAAGACGAACTCCTAATCGTGCAAGTCGGTGCACATCTTCACTAACTCTTTCCTTTCATCTTTCACATGAAATACTCTCCATGGATAGCCTTCTAGAGCATATACCACTACATTGGCCTTGCACAGATGATAAATGAAACTCATGTCATAATCCTTTATAAACTCTAACCACCTCATTTCATCGCAAATTTAGGTCCTTATATGGTAAACACATGTTGAAGACTCTTGTGAATTAAGTGAACACACATCAACATGCACTCCATACAAATAGTGCCTCCAAATCTTAAATGAAAACACCATTCTTTGTAATTCAAGATCGTGTGTCGGGTAATTCTTCTCATGAGTCTTAAGGCTGTCTGGGGTATACACCAATGATCTTGTCATCTTTGCATCAACACATAACCAAGACCAACCTTAGAGGCATCACAATACCACAATCCACTTGTACCCTCGGATAGGAGTCAATACTAGAGTGAGGCGAGTTGAGTCTTTAACTCTTGAAAACTTCTCACAGTTGTCAGACCAAAATTTGACTTTCATACGGGTCCAACTTAGTCAACGGTCGTAATGGACAAAATTCCTCAACAAACCTTTTGTAGTAACCATTTAATCAGAAACTCCACGATGTCGATGGATTAGCTGGTCTAGGTAAGTATTTATAACTTCTATCTTTGGGAGTCACTTCCTTGCACCTCACTCGACACCCACATGGCTCAAGAATACTACGAGTTTGGCCAAAATTCACACTTTACGAATTTAGTAAATAGTTGGCGATTCTTAAAAATTACGCCCAGCACGGTCCCTCAAATGGCGCTGTCCTCCTCACTCGAGATATTTGAGAATCTCATCTATGGACACAATCATGAACATGTTCAAATATGGCTTTAAAACCCCTATTCGTCAAATTCATAAGAGGTGTAGGGCATTCGTTAGTCCAAAGACATAATTACAAACTCATAGTGCCCATCACAGAGGTCACGAATGCATCTTGGGATGTCACTCTCTCTAACTACGAGCTAGTGATAGTGGACTGAGTTCTATCTTTGAGAGTACTTAGCACCATGAAGTTGGTCAAACAAATCATCCAATCACAGGAAAAGGATGCTTGTTTCTTGATTGTAACCTTGTTCAATTACCGATAGTCAATCATACGAAGAGAACTATCATTCTTCCCAAAAAGGCTGGTGCACCCCATGGGGACTTTCTAGGTCTAATGAAGCCCTTTTCTAAGAGATTCTTCAACTATTATTTCAACTCCTATAGCTCAATTTGGATTAAACACGCAAGAGGAGGAATAGATACGAGGTTGCATATCGGGAAGAAGGTCGATACGAAAGTCAATCTCACGTTGGGAGGGATTTCTGGGTAAGATCATGCAGGAACAACTTCAGATGGTCACTACGGGGGCGAGTTGGAGTCGGGTTCTTGGACGTAGCATCCATAACCTGAACTAGATGGTAGACACAACCCTTAGAAATCATATTTCTGGCCTTAAGGTGGAAATAAAGTGACCTACAGGAACATCTAAACTACCCTTCCACTCACAGGGTAGCTCCTGCAAAGAAATTGAAACCTTGCCACGGGTTCTACAGGAGGCATAACATGCATGTAACCAATTCATGCCAAAGTTAACGTCAAAATCTGCCATGCTTAACTCTACTAAATCTGTTGAGGGTGACTTTCTGAAGGGTTTGTGATAGGGAAATTACGTATGTCAGGTCGAGCTATATTTGAGTCGCCAGGCGGAGTAGAGATTGAGAAGGGTTCTAATAGGATTTAGGACCCGACTCAGACTACTAGCAACATGGGCGTCACAAAAAAGATGAATGGCCCACTGGATCTAACAATGCATAAATATCAAGATGGAATACTCGTGACATACATTTGACACATCACGGAGAAACTTCACTGCTCTGGCGAGGCGAGAGGGCACATCCCAAACCTGTCTGACGGCCACCACTTTACACTGGTGGATGCATCTGTTGAGTTGGCGTGCTAGTAGAGTGCATAAGGCGAGTGTTCAGGTCTCAGCCTCTACAGCCTGTGCGAGATCTTCCGGACAATCTCTAAACATATGGCCAAGGGCTTCCTGCACACACGACATGTGCTTGTTCCCACTAAGCGCGATAGGTGTGCCTCTTACTACACTTTGTCACACCACGAGTTGTACCTCCATCCGATGGAAATTTGGGTTCTGCCTGTTGCTTGCCTCAACCTTGAGTTTACAGGTTTTCCACGATTCACACAGCATTCGTGTCATCATCCCACAAGTCGTTGGACCCATCTCATTTCTAGCTGGGATAATTTTTGGATCCTTCCCTGGTGTGAGACGGCAGCAATTATTCCTCACAACGAGTCGTACCTTGACTGTAGCTTCAGCTCGGTCGCCCGGATCTAACTAATGAGTCTTTACCATGATCGTGCTTCCTCACCGGGAGATCGTGTCACGACTCGTACCTTCAACCTGATAATTAGAACCAGAGCAACAACTCCCTTCCACGGCTCGTACCATGTCCATAGTCGTTACTAGACATAGTTGCTACGATATTTTCTCAACAATTGCTACCCCTGGTGATCTACGATTCGTTGGTTTCTCCTATGACTTGTACCAAGGTGATCCTATAGAATAGTTGGTTGCTCCCTCTGACTCATACCACAAATTAGATCTTTGTGATAAATTTTCAACTTTTATATTTGAATATCATTTCAAATTTGAGTCTAGTCTTAGGCACTTGAGTCTTATATTTTTATTTTGTTCCTATTATTTAATTGTAACTATTATTTGTTGTTGCTCCGCGTTTTCTTACATCCTATTGGTTGTTTAATTTGATTTGGGAAGTTATATTATTTAACACGTGACAATAATTTTAGGACTCTGATAAAAGGTAACATCTTGAGATAATAAGTGAATTGATCATTACACCCCAATTAGATAGATTAGCCTTAAAAAAATCAAATATTTTGTACTTAAATAATAAATGTAACATATTAGTTACAATATTTATTTGAATTAACTTATTTTCAATTTAATACATAATTGGGTATTTGATTGATTTAAATTCAATAAATTTAAATGTCTACATAGATCTTTATATATTTTTTGTTTGAACCTTTTTCATCAAAAGGTTCCCAAAATAGTTTACCAAAAATGTTTTGAAAATTCTTTTTTTGTAGGCGTGTCAATTCGATTATTTTATCAAATTTAATATCATATATTTTTAAAATTATTTTAATTTTATCATGATAAAATTAGTTTTTAAAAAAATTTTTTTAATTTTTTTAATTTTTTTATATATTTTCTATTTATGGTGAATTGTCTATTTCTTAGAAGGACAGTTAGGGTTTGTAACTTTACTGTTGCAAATGCAAGTTTTCCCCTATAAATAAAGGGGTTTTCCATTCATTGTATACAAGACCATATAACTCCTTTAACTCCTCAAGAGGATCCATCGAAATAAAAACTACTCTCCTTCTCTCTTTCTCTACAATATTCTTGTTCTTTCTTTATTATTTCATAACACGTTATCGGCACGAGTCTGCGTTGAGGCACTCACTTTGAAAGATCGAAGTGAAAAAGTAAAATTTCTTTTGAAAGATGTATTACTTAACCACGGGAGTGATATTCCTTTAGTGATATTGTTGCTCTACGACTCTCTTTTTTGTCTCAAAATTTGAATGCCAAGGTATTATTTTCTTTCTTTTAATATGGCTAATCTTTTTGGTGATTTTGTTATCTTCAAAGTTGGGCAAGAACTACCTTTCATAGGTGTTAGATCTTTGAAATCCCATATGTGATCTGGTGGTCTTAGAGACACCATTAAAAGTGACAACAAAGCATCAAAATTCCTTAGCATTTGGATGCAATGGGTCTTGGAGACACCATTAAAAGTGGCTCAAACATCAAATCAAAATCGTGCTAAGGCTATGATATTCTTGCGTCATCATCTTGTGAGAATTCTTAAAATAGAATATCTCATGATTAGAGGATCCACTTGTTTTTGTGGAATAGCCTAAAAAAGAAAGGTATGACCACTGAGAGCCCGATTAAATCCACCCCAAGGCACGATATGATTGGATTCATCAAGACTATAAGTCTTTTGTTCATGAGGTATTAGCTCATCAACATTCAAAATTATTTCTAAGTTGAAACTATATGGAGAAACTATTAAAGTATGTTGATGTAGAAATAATTATCAAGTGAAATGATGCGTATTGATAGCGTAAAACTTATTGGACACAATAATCCAAACCTTTGGAAAATGTCACGCATTTAAATACTAATGAATGTTATCACTTGAAAAAATTTGTATGAAAATCATGAAGGGATCGAAATTCTGAAGCATTTTACAAGTTTCTATAAGCTTATTTCATACTTCCTATATGAGGAACTATCCATAAATCTCTAGAAGTGATCTTTGAATTAATCGATCAAAAATAGTGGTGGATTTATGTCTTTGCATATAATGTTGCAACAAAATCATGCGAGATAGTGAGGATCTTGAACCTCGATGCATACGAGAAAATTGGAAAAATAAATGATTGGCCAAAATGGCAGAAGCAATTTGTTGAGAATTGAATTCACTTGTCAGCGTGAAGTTTTTGGACCCGTAGGCTCAAACACCTAATGATCTTTAGCTTTGTTGGCTATAAATGGGTTTTGTGCGAAAAATGAGAAAATGAAGTACAAGGTACAAGCACGCCTTGTGCACAAGGATTTTGCACAAAGACCTAGTGTCGACTATGAAGAGACATACTCACAAGTTATGGATGCAATAACACTGAGTTATCTTATTAGTTTTCACTTGTCATGAGAGGCTTGGAAATGGATTTGATGAATGTGGTTATGACTTATCTTTATGGATCACTTAATAATGAGATATACATGAAATTCCTGAAGGATTTAAAATGCACAAAACATATCATTCAAAGTCTCGAAATGTATTCAATTGGTGCAAAGATCATTGTATGGTTTGAAGCAAATCGGGCGCATGTCATTATATAAAATCTTGTGAATATTTATCTAAGGAAGGTTGTATAAATGATGAAATTTGCCCATGTGTTTTTATAAAAAAACAACATAAGTTTGTCATACTTGTTGTTTATGTAGATGACATAAACCTTATTGGAACTCAATAGAGCTTGAAAAGCGATTGATTATTTAAAGAAAATTTGAGATGAAATACCTTGGAAAGACAAAATTATGTCTTTGTTTGTAAATTGAGCATTTGAAAAATGGTGTCTTTATTCACCAATCTGCTATACGAGAAAAGTATTGAAAAGATTTTACATGGATGAAGCACGTCCATTAAGTACTCCGATGGTTGTTCAGTCACTTGATGTGAATAAGGATCCATTAGAGCCTGAAAGGAAGGAAATTCTTGGTCTGAAGTACCATATCTTAGTGCAATTGGTACACTAATGTATCTTAACTAACAAGACATGATATAGCCTTTTAAGTTAATTTGTTGCAGTGGTTATTTTGCTCCTACTAGGAGGCATTGGGATAGGATAAAACACATAATACGGTATCTAAAGGGACTAAATGAATATTCTAATAATTACGATTAGAATCTTGTTGTTGTATCTTGAATCTTTTTGGGTATTGCTCTGACCACTTTCAAAGCTCGATATCAAACTGGTTACGTGTTCATATGTACAGGAAGTCTTTTCCAATATCTTGGAGATCTACTTGATCTCTGTGCTACTTCATTAAATCATCTTTGAGATAATAGCTATTCCTTGGCTCAGCCCAGAGAATGTGTGTGGTTGAGGTCCATGTATCTCATTAGAGAAAAAATGTGGTTTGAGCGTGACAAAGTACCCACAATTTTGTATGAAGATAATGCTGCATGCATAGCACAACTAAAGGGAGGATTCATAAAAGGAGATAGGAGCGAAACACATTTCGCCAAAGTTTTTCTACATGAGCTCCAGGGGAATGGTGATATCGATGTGCAACAAATTCGTTCCAGTGACAATGTGGCTGATTATTCACCGTCTCTACCAATGCAACTTTCAAAAGATGATGCAAAGATCGGGATGCAAAGATTCAAGGATGTTGTCATTAGGGGGAGTTAATGCGCGTTGTACTCTTTTTCCCTTACGAGGTTTTATCCCACTTTGGGTTTTGTATAAGGTTTTTAATGGGCGGCCAAAATGTATTATTAGATATGTAATACTCTTTTTTTTCTTCACTAGATTTTTTTCCTTAGTTTTTCTAGTGAGGTTTATCGAGGCACATTATCTATCGAATAGACATCAGGGAGTGTTATAAATATATTTTTCTATTTATGGTGAATGTCTATTTACTTAGAGGAAAGTTAGGGTTTGTAACTTTGTTATCAAGTAAGTTTTCCCTTTATAAATAAAGGGGTTTAATTAATTGTATACCCAAGACCATATAACTCCTTTGCTCTCCAGGGATCCAAATGAGAGAATAAAGCCTATATTCTCTCTTTCTCTACATATTCTTGTTCTTTCTTTATTATTTCATATGAGTTCTATAATTTTGATTTTGAAATTTTTTATTACACAGACTTAATCACTCTTTTAGTTTGGAGGATCATTAGAATTTATTCCTCTGTTGCTATTACCCACGAGGAGCGTAGCAGCAAGATGCATATTATCATATAGAAAGTGGCGAAGCATGGCGATTACTTATTTTTTTATATATAATCAGAAGACACTAATGATGTTCTTTCTAGTTTAACTCTTATTTAATGGAGAGATTTACATAATCTAGGAAATATTAAAGATTTTGTTATGAAATAATAAAACAAGAGGAAGAATATTATCTGGGGAAAGAGAGAGAGAAATAATTCGTATTTCTTTTGAGGAATAATATACGATGAAAGAACCCTCTATTTCTTAAGGGGGAGTATAAGTAACTTAGACATTACGTATAATACACATGAAGGGCTTACTTGATAGCAAGCTTATTCAATTGTAAAGTTTATCTAGGATTCTTTGGATTATTCAATGAATATCCACATAATATAATATATTTATAATGAGTTGCATCTTTTCCAATATATTTATTAAGAAGGGTAAGTGGGTAAAATGCTTTTTTTTTTTTAAAATGCATAATTTTCTTAGAGATGCGCTCAAACTAAAATCTCCAGTTATTTTAAGATCGAAGAATACATTTAAAATCGATGGTGAGTTTGATTTTGAATTTGAATATTAGTAAGGGAGAGGAGTTCTGGTGAAGTATTTCCTAATCAGACACTCTGGGAACAAGGTAATTTAAGATTTTAAATAACTTTTCTAAATGAAAAAGTTGAAAAAGTACACATAAAAATAGAAACACTACTTTCAAAATAAAGAATAGCAGTCTAGTTTGGTTGGTAGCATCCTTATGATCCGAGGAGGTTATGGAATCTACTTCAATAATTAACAAAAAAAACATCGAAATCTGAAAAATGTGGTGGCCATTGATGCATTTGGTCTTGAAAGTAATATTGAGGGTAAATTGAACAAATATTTAAAGCATTTTTTGTTTTAAAATATTTATTATTTATTATTTTAAAATTTTAAAATAAAATATTTTAATTAAAATTTAATATAAGTAAAATATTGATAGAACTTGTAATTAAAAACCTAATATTAAAGGATTTTAATTATGATATATAATAAAATAATTAATATATTTAAAATATATATAAATAAAAAATAAGATAAATATTTAGGATTAAAGAAGTTTTGACATGTATTCAATTCTTTCTTTTTTATAGACACCTCATCAAAATACATAGACGAAAAGGAATAACAGTCAAGAAACTCAGAGCAGAGTCGAAGAAGAAAAGGAAAAGAGCCAAGACTAAAACAGCCAGTTCTCTTTTTTGGAACTCTTTTTCCTCAAGATAAAAGCACATTAAAAAAGAAAAAAAGGAGAAAGGGTTTAAAATATTTTAAATTATGTGAAATTAAAAATAAATATTATTTGTTAATGAGTTGATTTAAAAATGTGTAGTCGTTAATTTTTGATTTTAAAATTATTTTTATCATTAATAATTTAATCCAAAATATCCTGTTGTTATTTTTAGATTGATACCTTTTTCTAGTAAATATTAAAACACATATTTTTCTAATAAGAATATTGTAACCCATCATTAATTTTTAAATATATAAAATCATAATAAATTTATTGTTAATCCTTATTTAGATGATAGTTAAAAATCCTAGTAGGAGTAGTATTTTATTTCTTAATCTTTTCTAAATTGAAGAAGATAAACGTTTACTAATGATTCTTGATTTTAAAAGTTAACACATAACAATAACCAAAAAAAACTAAATATAGGCTTTTATTTATTGATAAGAAAGATATGAAAATAGTTGAATAGTCAGCCGAGCCTCGATAGACAAAACTAATCTAAAACAAAAAACAAAAAAATAAGGACAACATCCTAAAGTCTATCATGTTTATCCTTCGGATATGGAAGCTTCATATTCATTTCATTTATGCTTGGGATTCTCATCGATTCCAGCAATTTCAAGCTCGAATTTTTATTTTCCTTATTGTAGTTGCTCAAATGCTTGCTCGTTTGGAGCCTTGTGCCTCCTCCAAGTCTCCAGGATTTCATTTGTTCAAGTTTTCTCTGCATTTCTATCTTGTGACACACCATTTCACTATCTCTATTCCATGCTTCTTGGAATTTCTTGATCTCACATTGCTGTCTTTTTCGGGATTCGGCGATTGTTGGAGTTGCCTTAATACTTGCTCGTCTGAACCTTTGTGCCTCCTCCAGGAATCTCCCAACCTTTTCTTCAAGTTCTTCTGTATTTCTATCTTGTAATGCACCATTTGTATCTACATTATATGCTTCTTCTAATTTCTTGCTTGTTTCTCCACTCTGTTGCTCGTCTTTTCCGGTCGAGAGTGCGAAAATACTTCAGGATTATTCAATAAATCTATTCACAATGGTATCTGTGTAATTTCACTTTCTTAATCATTTTTGATGTAATAAAGTCACATGCTTGGAGTTATATTGATGTATCATTTTTGTCGTCTTGTACTTTGTTATAAAATCACTGATTTTTCTTATTCCAGATCAAGTGTCGGAATCACATTCCTTATCCCCAGATTGATAATTTTCTTACCCATATGTTGACACCCAATTTTGACCTCCCTACGCTCATGAATGCGCACATATATATATATATATATATATATATATATATATATTTACCTTTTCTACGCAAATTTCAGCATGTTTTATTTATAAAATAATTAATTATCATAATATTGCGAAATTATTTTAAATTACACACACACACACACACACACACACACACATATATATATATATTGTATTATGTTTAATTTATTAATTTTCTGATATTAAATAATTATGTTGTATATAATATATTTCGTGTTAATATACACTATTATTTATGAAATATATATTTTTACTTAATCTTTATAAACTATTTACATAATTTTACTACATTTTTACAAATTTATTTGTATAATAATGTTACTTGAATTTATAGATTGTTTATGTTGATAACAAAAGTTTATATAATTTTGATAAATTAATCATATTTCCTAGGCATTGAGATTACTTATAAAATATAATATTTTATTAATTATATAAATATTTACATGAGTCTACTCAATTTTATAACTTATTTATATTAATAATAATGTTTAAATAATTTTCCGTAATTTAAATTATTATGTTACCTATTTGTTAAATTATTTACAAAAATAGTATTTTATTTATTATATAATAGCTAATTTCCGAATGCTTCCCAATTTATTTAAAATCCTTCTTTATTTTCTCGATTTTAATTTTTTTAAAAAAAACCAAAATTAACAAATATTGAAACTTTTTTTTTAAATACAATTCAATTTCAATTTAATCAACCCATTTTGACCTAATTCGGGTGACCCATTTAGATCCGGAACCCGACCCATAGCTCATATTTAATCTCACCCCGTCATACTCCTCTAAACCTACGGCTAAGATTAACTCTCCTATTTCATATCTACATCCTTCCCAAGCCCTAACTTATTTTCATACTCCCTCTTTTCATTACCATACCGCCGCTCCAACCTCTTTCTTCCCCTTCATTGCCCAGCCGCTAACTTTATAACTTCCGGTCAAAACAATAATAACGGACCACCTCGGCAACTACCACTGCACAGTCTTTCTCTTATCCAGCCGAGCGGACACCGTTCCCTCTCTTTATTTGTCTCGCGCCTTTGGCGAACACCTCCCAACCGCCTTCTCCCCTATCCTTCTCTTCGCTGAGCCCGCCAGAAAACTCCCAAACCGCCGCACCCTTTCTTCTCTCTTCTTAGGGTGAGAGTCGACAGCCACCGTGAAACATCACCCCTCCATTTTCTTCCTCACCGCCGTCCAGATCTGTCGCTTCCAACGAAGCCTCTTCCTCTCTTCTCGCTCATCTCCACCTAACAGCCGTCGCACCCTCTCCCCTTCCTTCCTCTCGCTTTTTCCCTCACTGCCGCGACCAGAAACCATTCGCCCCAGCCACCGACTCGCTAGAAAACAAACCTACCACCACACCCCGGACCACGATCTCAAACCGGCCCGAACCACCCTCCATTAAATCCGGTCGTCATCTCCACTGCTTCGGCGAGACTCCACCTACAATCGCTTCCTTTCCCCATTTCTTCCCCTTTCTCCAGCCGCCACCACTATCCTCCCCTCATCACCTCACAAGCTCGTTCACCGGACAGATCTTCGCCAGATCTCCGAAATATTGATTATTTTGAGGTTTCATTTTAATTTTCTCTTTTTGTTCTTACCTATGCCTATTTAGATATAAGTGAAATCATGTTTTGTTGGTAACTTTTGTTTATGACGACTTTTAAAACATCACGCTTAAAGCCCTAAATATATTTACCCGATAATCTTTTTTTCTATCATCTGGTCTATTTCTTGGAAATTTTCATTTAAATCATGCTTAGGTTCCTGTTGAATACTATGAGAGTAATTTGTTATGCATGTGACATCGTTTTACTGTTTTCTTTCCCTCCGCATAAGTTCTAATATCGATGTTATGTGAATTCTTTTGCTCAAGTAGATTCACGATGTATTCTAATTATGTAATTACTGTCAAGTGGTTAGGGTTAAATACCCCCAAGTCATGTTTTGTGATTTATTGGTGCTCTAAAAATTCTGTAATTAATTGATAATTTCTTTATTCGGTGATTTTTTCCTGACAAGTCTATTTTGTAGGTGAATATGTTAAATATATAGTATTTTTTAGAAAGTTCATTTATGGGATGCCAATAATTTATTAATCATTAAAATCCAGTAAAAGATCCTTATTTGGTTCATTACCTTCCTGATTTAATAATATTTTAGGTATGATTCAATTGTTCTGTGTACCCTTAACTCTTTAAATATTTTTTGCATAAGTCTTATCATGTGTGCATGAATTTTGTGATTCAACTTGTATGTGTAAATATTTTGTAAAGATTTAATTAAATAAAGTTTAAGTTTTAGAAGCTCCAGATGTATACAAGTACTTGTATGTGTATTGAGTGGTATTTACTTGTTTTAACAGGTTATTCCTTGGGATAAAGAGTCGCCGGAGACATGAAGGTTTGTTCTTTAATGTATTTTTATTTATTTATTTATTTATTTAATGTTTGTATTAATTTTTTCCAGTTTGTAGTAATTGTAAAAACGATAATAAAAATAGTGAAAGGGTATGGGGCGGGGATGTGTGTTTCTTATTTACTGTTTTAATTGCTAACCTAGAAATCATGCTCATAGGAATTTCAATAACATATCCAATGTTAGATAGCATGCCTATAGGATGAATATGACAGGACTCTTTTGCTAAAATCATGCCTAAGAATTATGAATCTGAAGCATGTGTGGGTAAGTCAGTCCACTAGAATTATTTCAGATGTATGTTGGTCCTTTCATCTTCTTGGAAACAATCTGTAATGATCTATTTATTACATCCTGCACAGATTCTGATACTTGAATATTGATAACCTACTAGATACCATGCCCATAGAATTAATAGATTTGAATGATTTTCAGAAACTATGCATATAGAAAGTAACTAATACAGAGCTTATTTATTAAGTTAGAAACCAGACCTTGCTTTGACATCTAATCATGTAGAAATCTATTTTTATAAATAAGGTTCATGTTCTTTTAGTTAACAAGTTCTGCAAAAGCACCAGTGATTTAAATTTGTTATATCTTGTCGTTATTTGATTTTTAATTTTAACTATTTATTTTAAAATAAATGCTTAAAAATACATTTTTATGTGTGTCTTATGAACTAATAAATATGATATCAAATTAGTTTGATAAAAGGCATAAATGTATTCATGTTTCACTGCATATGGTATATTAACATAATCAGTGAAATCCCGTTGTGCTCATATCGTACAATAATTAGCTTACTAGTTGTTCCCTTTCAACCTAGAAATTATGCCTATAGGTCAAGTCGTTAATTTGTTTAACTTCTCACTATGCTCATCTATTTTTAATTTGGCACTCCTTTAAATTTTGGTTTCATACGTGAAGTCTGGTATTCCTGCATTAGAGATCATGTTCTTGGGTTTTACATACATCCATTTAGAAATCATGCACTTTGGTTTAATTTAGAGGCTTAATTGAAACCTATATTTGGTTATCCGTCTTAACCTTTTCGTTTAGTTTAATCACTTTTTAAAAACCTAAGATTTCTAGACCCAAAATCCCAATTAGCTGTCAAATGCCTCTTTGGACATTAGACTTGGGGCAGATAGACAAATACTAGGATGTTAGTTTTGTCACCTAGAGGCGCTTTAGGGCTAATAATCAACTAGGTGAGTATGCATTGAGATATGATGAATTAAGGTATTTCCATTTGAATATCTGAGCAACCCAGATGGTTCATGATATTTAAGTTGCTGAGGGTGATCCAGTGAACTAAAATAACCCCTCCTTTAATTCAGCAGAACTACGTCGGCTGATTCCTTTAAGGGATACATAGGCACCTGCGCGAGGTTCGGCCCCTTAGTTTTTAAAATTCTTTGTTTGTTTGTTAAATTTTTATTTTGTCAATATCTATTATTCTTGTATTTGTAACGTGTTGTATTTTTGGTCAATATTCTTAATTGAATCATCAATTGTTGTAATTTTTTAGAAAAATAATACTCATAGTCTTGAAATCATTTTATAAATTTCTTTCTTCTCGCTTGTCTACAAGTTTTATTTAATTATTTATTTATTCTTATCAATCAAGTTTAAGTTCAAATAATATAGATTGAAATCAATCTTATTTTCTCGCCTAGTTAATTCCCCTCATTAATGAATCAGTCGGGAACCATTTGTGGACCTCGAAAGGTGCCTAACACCTTCCTTTCGAGAATTAATTTAAGCTATTTCCCGGAGCTACGGTAACGTAGAAATAAAGCGGACTTTTAGCTTAGAGCGGTGCCCTAATGCACCTCAAATCGTTAAGAGTGGCGACTCTTCTTTCACAACAAACCCTTAAGATCACGTCACATGTTTGTATCCAGCTTTCGCGAGAAAAATGAAATTGTGACAGCATGGCAACTGTTGGGACTTTGAAGCTTTAACCACAACGTGTTCGTTTTATGTGGGGTTTTATTTGATTCTTTAAAAAATTGCTAAGCATTAGGTTTAAAAATCTTTTTTCTTCATTTGTTTCTAGAAATATTTATTCGCTTCCCTATTTATTTTACCATGAAGTTACTAACCATTTTCCTCTTTTTGTTTTTCCATTAACCGTTACCATTTCTCTATGACTTATAATATAATTATTTATAAATTGTTGCATTTTATATTAACAACATCATATCCTCATATTTTCCCAACACGAGAATCTCTCACTATCACACATAGTAGTTTGTGTGGTTTCACGGCCGTTCAGTCTTAAAACACCTCGAGGAATGTCTTATAATTTGGTCGATCGGTAGTGCGTTGACGGTAATAAGCTTCCTCACTCTCGGGTTGTCCGCTTGAGAGAGCAGTGTCATGCTCACTCTCGGGATTTGTCAGCAGGAGAATGGTGTCATACTCACTCTCAGGTTGTACGCTTGAGAGAAGCTGTGTCATACTCACTCTCATTCCTAGATCTTGACCGTATGCATCTTTAGTAAGGTGGGCACATCATATTAAACTTAGAGAAAATGCGTAATCGGTAATCGTCAAAGATTAAATAAGAAACTTGCCTAAGTCTTAAGAGTTTTAAAATCCCGAAAGGGCCGATCCATAAATTATGTGCATTTTGAGAGAAATAATATTTTAAGTAATGTCATTTTGCTCTGAGTGGTGAAGTTAATTTAACTTTCCTTTGTCTTGGGTACAATGTGAGTCTCCTAACTCCTATCGATATTTGGCATGGTTTGGTGCATGCCGGGTAGGAAAGCATGGTGGTGCGATTTAGGAGAATATGGTCAAAATGAGGTGAGGAAAGTATTGGGGCACTTGCCTTCTCTTATACAAGTTACCCCATGTAGGAACTTATAGAGTGACCCTTTGCGTGCAGGATGAGAAGAGTTGTCTTTGATTTGGTGACGTTGAAATGACTCGTTGTTGGAGGAAATTGGTGGAGTATGTAAGAAAGCGTGAGTCTATTGTGGAGAGATAAATGGGAAAGAGTGAGATGATTATACCCAAGCGCGTCACCCTAGAAGATGCGTGTGACAAGTTGGGGCTGCGGGTGTTAGCAATATAGTATCCTATGTAATGAAGACAAGGATGCGAGAATATTTGCTCAACCGTTTGGTCACAATTCTTCTCATGAAATCTCTGAAAGAAGAGAGTCTCAGATCCAAGCTCGTGAATGAGCAAAAGAATATTTGCATTCATGGTTTTATTTTAGGGATGGTGGTCTTCCCGGTAGGAAGACATTGATATCTGTCTTGTTTCGGTCGTCCGCCTTATGCAAAGGTGTTGACAAAGGACCTTCTGGTGTCTGATGATGGTAGAACATCTATCGATCTCTGGGAAAGTGCAAAAATGGGTTCAAACATTTTGAAGGATGTAACTTGTTGCTTCAACTTTGGCTTATCGAACATCTTCAAAAGTTGCGTAGCAACCCGATCATGCCAAACCTACAAAAATGCAGTCATATTTCCATCACCATTACGGGGTCATATGGAGTTAAACGATAAAGCGGCCGGGTAAGGGTAGAAGAATGGGGTCAAATGTTGGGTAGTTTGATCGGGCTACGTACGATATGGATGTTCGTTGGTTTCGAGATCCAATTTCATGGTGTATACCAAAGTCTCGATACATTTGGTTTTGATAGGACTCGAGATCTTCAGCGTACTCAGATGCGGACAGTAAATCATTTGGAGAATGCAAATAATACCCGGGGTTGACTGACATGGATGCATACCAAAATTACAAGTATGATCTTGTTCCCGCGTGCTCCTAGAAATTGCAAAAGCGTGGAACAAAAAGATCTACCTTGACGAAAACATGTTTGTAGATATCGGGCGAGGCTATGTAGCAAAGATATATTGAGTGGCTACATGATGATTGGGTTTGTCTTGCCAGATCGAGTGTCAGAGCGAAACCAAGCATGTAGAGGATAAGGAAGCCCAAGCTGCAAACCCTCATACGCTACACTTAAGAGAGAAAAGGTCCAAGATTATGAGGCTTGTCAAGCCCGGTTACACGGCAGCTTGATGCCAAAAATTGCTAAAATGGGCAAAGAGTTAGATCTTTGGAAAGATCGAGCCTTAGGTTTGGTTTAAGGATACAGATTTGCGTGATGAATTCGGCAAACATGGGGAGGAATGCGAATGGCGGAGCTACGGGGAAAGATCGACATTGGCCTATCTTACGTCTAGTATGCCGTTTTGACAAAGAGTACTAGAAGATCCAAAGAAATCGAGACATCGATGAAGAAATTTTCAAGATTTAATTGAAGTTATTTAGTTCATTTTTGTATTTTGCAACTTTTATCTAATAAAGTTTTATTTTGGGTTTATTTTTTGGAGCAAAATGACAATACTTAACATGTTTCTCTCAAACTTCGTTAGGTCTACCTCTCTTTACTAACTATGATTTGTTTGTTGTTGGTCTTATTTTTCCCCTTCCCGAAAGGTTGTCTGTGCAAACTTGACCCCACTATACAGAGTGAGGATCCCTCCTTCTCCTCATCCCATTCCTAAGCATAGAGGAAGAACAAGATGGATAAGCATAACGGCAGTGGTAGCGATGCACCTAGGGATGAGCGAGATAATTTGAAGGGATTGGCCCTCCATGTTACAACGAGGTGATTATGAGGCTCGAGGCGAGAGAAAATTTCGAGCTTCAAGAAGAGTTAACATAGTTCGCGGCCCTAAACACCCGGAACAACATTATTAAGGCCCAAGCTGATGCCTCGATTTCAAAAGCAGCCACATTCCATATGTCTTCACAACCCGCAGCTCCACCACAAGATACTCCACCCCAATATTGCAGTACCCTCCATATATCAAATCCCCGGCTCCATTACCTCCATTCCATCACCTGGCTCAAATACCTCTCTAGAGGCCAATATAAATGCAACATATTCCCATACTCATACCAACCCAATCTATGGAGGCAGTGCTTTGTAACTCATCATATGGAGGAATGCGGGCCTTGAAAGGGGATGGGGATTCGGACTCTAGCGGAGTTGAAAAGATGGCTATGAGTGCAAGTGTTGAAGGCACCCAGAAGGAATACTTGAGTCTAGATTGAGGACTGTGCATACATCCGGACGATGGGGAGCTGCAGGAGGTACAAACCTCTAGTTTGGGGCTGTTTAATGGAATTTGGTGATCAAGGGCCGCGAGATTATATTGCGACAAATTGGTAGGAGTGGGACGAAATGAGAAGATAAGGATGAAATTGTTCATGCAGTTTGGCCAAGTGGGGCTCTTGCATTTGAGTACGTGGAGACGAGAATCCAGAAAAGTGGTTTACCTGGGCAGAAATGGCAGCAGTCTTTATGGAGTGTTTTGGGTTCAGCTCTGAAATGCACACGACTTGCATTACATCCAAAACCTCGAGAGGAAGCCTACGAGACTTTAGGGGTCGCAACTCTTTGGAGAGGCAGAGGCCGCCCAGGAGTGCGACCCCCGATGGAGGAGTCGCAAATGAAGGACATTTTCATGCGGACTTTGGACCACATAAAATCTATGACATATTGATGCTAGTCAGTGAAAAAGTTTTGCATAGATCATCAAGATGAGAGAGAAGATTGAGGGCCGGTATCAAGGATGGTACCAATATCAACTTGAATGCATTGCAAGCGTAACAAGCTTTGCGATCTGGAGGCTGCCCGAAGCCGCAAGAAGAAAGAAGTGGGCATGGGTGTGATGGCCCAAGGGCCAAGAGTTATGTTCACAGGGCCTGGGGCCTTCGGCCTCACACTACCAAGTTCCAGCCCCGCATTACAAGACTTCATCCTACCAAACTCCACCCTCAACCATATCAAGCTCCATCATCTACCTTATCAAGCTCCAATCCACATTACAAAATCCCCATTCCTACAAAGCTCCATATCAAACTCCCCCTCCAGGCCATTTTCCAAACACACTCCATCACATTACCAAGCCCCCATTTATCCTATCTATAGCACCACCGGTCCTCTTATCCACAACCTTCTCACTCATGACCTTCTTCATCACCAAAAGCAGAAGTCCTAGGGCCCAATTTGAGAAGAGTCGAGAAAAGAGCCTATACCCCATTAGTTGAACCGATTGATCAACTATATGCGGGGAAATTTTGAAAAGAAATTTGGTTACATTGAGTCTATTCCTGCGCTCCCGGTCGATACCCAAGCTAAGTGGTACGACCACAACAAGGCCCATATGTATCACTTTCCGGGCATGAGGGCACACTATAGAGTCCTGCGAGGATCATTTGAAGGACAAAATATAAAAGTTGATTGATACAAGGTTATTCACCTCAAAGATCAGGCAAGATACTTCAACAAGTAATCCTGTTGCCAAATCATAAGCAAATATGATTTCTTTTGATGAAATTTGAAGACTTGTCGAATACTATTAGGGTGATCGGAACACAAAACGGAGTTCTTCTTCGGACCCATCCATGGCAGTGCGGGGTATGTCCTCCGTTCGAGGTTGAGGTAGCTATGCCAAGGCCTCCATTCTGATGTAGTAAGAGCGTTTCCAGCTTCGTACAAAACAGTACCTTGGAGCTACGAGGGAAAATGTCTCACGGAGAACGAAGGTGTTAGAGGCCGAGATCACGGCACAAGGGTGATGCGGTGCGGAAGAGTATACACTCCGACACTGGTTCATAGGGGCGGGAAAAGGAAAAGCGACCGGCCCGATGGAAGCGGAAAATAATGGGATTTGAAAAAGGTGCAAGCAAAGGAATGCTCGATGGTGGAGCAGGTTGAGAGCGAGACCTAGGCTCAAATTTCTATTTTATCACACTTCTGCAAAGATGCGATCAACACCAAAGGCCACGATGAAGGTGTTAGGAGAAGCATATGTTCATATAAGCATATCTAGCAGTGAAGTAGCCCATATGGTGGGTCAAGTATTTGAAGCCCGGAAAAATCTCGTTCCATGAAGATGAATTTCCCGTGGGCGTGGCTCATAACAAACGCGCATATCACGGTACGGCGCGAACAGTTTATCACCAAGGTGATTGACCGAGCTCAGGCTTAAATATTTGCCGGCCGAACACTTTGACCGTGGATTGACCTCGCCGAAAATCAAGCTATGGAAGATGAATGTAGAAGCTTTTGATGGTTCACCCATAAGGGACAGGTAGAGGGAAATCGATACGGGCGTGCTAGTTGTACATTACATTCACCATGACATTCTAAGTAATGGACATCCCAGCCTCCTACAATCTGCTGTTAGGACACTTGTGGTTAAATATCTTTGCGGAAGTTGTGCCTTGACTCTGCACCAATGCAGTTTGAGTGGAAGCAAGAGGTCGTGGTCCATGAGGGATGAAAGCCGTCAATTTACTTTGTTCTGTTATCCCTATCATTGAAGGAAAGGGAGGTTTGGATGGGGAGAGTTTCCACACCTTAGAACTTGTCGGTGTCGTCGAGGAAGGAAGGTGGTGGGCTGAATAAGATTTTGGAAGTATGCTGTTGTGGTTGGGGTTTGAACTTGACCGAGGGGCTTGGAGTCAAATTGCAAAGAATGTTGGGCCCATTGCAAGGGCGACACAAAAACCACTTTTGGATTGGGATATAAACCCCTTGCGAAGGAAGAAGGTGGACGGTGGAAATATCCTTTGGGAAAGAAAAGTTTTTGTTGCCAAACCCACTGCCTTCACTTGACAAACAGCCATTTCACGATGGTTTCTTGATATCAAGCGAGTAGGGGAAGGCCGTCGTCTTGCTTAGTGCAAGGAATTTGTTTTTGGATGGGCAAGTGATACTTGGTGCCATGCCACTATCAACGAGGAGGAAGGAGGGGCCCCACAGCTGAGGAAGCGGGGTTCAAGAGGAGCGACCAAGCCCAGATGACCCTCCGTCAGGCTCATAGGGCATGCAGGTGGTAAAAGGATGCGGGTTTTCTGTTTTTGAAATAAAATATTTGTTTTTGAAGTCGTTAAACTTTCTTTTGAATGTTATGTCAAACTTTTGACCAAATCTTTTAAATTAATAAATTTATTTTTTCTTTTCATATATTTGATTCAATTTTATTTATTTTGATGTTTAATATCGAGTAGCGTTGAATCTAAGTCCATGGCTTGTAATGAAACTATACGAAGTACTTGCGAGATAACTCATTAGAAGCGAAGAGATGAAGTACTGTTGAAGTGTCGGGGAGGTAGAAGAGTTCGAAAACAAGCCCAAGAAAATGCGACGGAGGCCAGATGTGGTAACCCTAAAGATGCGAGACACCTAAGAGACTCAAGTCGGCACTCATTTGCTAAGATGAGGTTGAGGAGTAAATAGAGTTTCTAAAGGAATATAAAGGCGTCTTCTTTTGGTCCTATCTTTGATATGGCGGGCTCGGCCATTCCCATAGTAGCACATAGGTTGCCCTCTGCGATCAGCGTATCCTCTTGTCGCGAAGCAAAATCCAAGAAAATATAAACTGACATGAGTGCGAAAATCAAGAGGAAGTGGCTAACGGATCGACGTTAGAATCCCCAAAGTAGTAGAATATCTCACTTGGTTGGCTAATATCGTGCGATGCTCCGAAGAAGGACGGAAAGGTCGAGTTTGTGTGGATTACGGGGATCTCAAACAAGGCCCATTACACAAAGATGATTTACCTGTTGCCAAACATCCACATCCTTATTGATAATTGTGCAAAGCATGAGACACGGTCGTTCGTAGATTGTTTCGCCACCGACTATCATCGAATTCGGGAATGCATGATGAGGATCTTTAAGAAAGCATTTGCATTCCTTTCGCGATGGGGCGTATATTCTTTATAAGGTAATGTCATTGAGTTGTTGAAAAATCTTTGGAGCCACTACATGCGGGCCATGACCACTATCTTCCATGACATGATCCACAATAAAATTGAGGTTTATGTGGATGATGTCATCATCAAGTCAAAGAAAACTCGGATCATATGGCGGACCTCGGGAATTTCTTCGGCCAGTTGCGTAAGTACAATACGAAACTAAATCGGCGAGTACTTTGAGTGTTCCATCGGGAAACTTATTAGGATTTATCGTCAGTAGTCGGGAGTATCGAGTTGGATCAGCACCTGATTAAGGCCATCAGAGCTCTCATCGTCGAAGAGTAAGAAAAAGTCATGATTTTTAGGGCGACTCAACTATATCATTAGTTTCGCCGGCTTGAGTCGTGGTTTTGTGAGCCTATCTTCAAAATTCTTTGGAAAAAAGATCTTTCTGAGTGGACTCACGAGTGTCAACAAGCTTTTGGTAGAATCCAAGATCATCTATCGAGCCTCGGTTTAGTTCCACCAAAGCCGAGGAAGACCCTTGCTCTTGTATTTATCGGTCTTTGAAACGCCTTTTGGTTGTGTTTTGGGAAAACATGGCGGAGGCAGGGGATAAAAGAAGCAAGCCATATACTATTTGAGCAAGAAGTTCACATTATGAGGCTCGATATACATTCTTGGAGAGGACTTGTTGTGCTTTGACCCGAGTTGCTCGAAGTTGAGGCACTTTGCTTATGCCTTACCTGACTTATGAGTCTCCCGAATGGATCCGGGTGAAATATATCTTCAAAAGCCATGCCTACAAGGAAGCTGGCCAAATGGCATATATTGCTAAGTGAGTTTGACATTGTCTATGTCACGCGGAAAGCGGTAAAAGGACAAGCTCTTGAATCATTTGGCGAGAAAATGTGTGGATGAGTATGAACCCTTTGAAATAACTTTCCCCAGAGTAGCCTTCATAGGAGAGATATTGCCGAAGAAGAGTACGATGGTTGGGAGGTTATTCTTGATGGAAAAGCAAACTTCAAAGGAATAGGCATTGGAGCAGTGTTGGTATAAGGCTAGGCTGACATTACCACTGTGCTCGGCTAAGCTTTGATTCCCTTGTACTAACAACATGGTAAGTGAAGCACATAGCAGGGTATTATTGTGATCGACATGAGCGATGCGGTCGTTAACGTAATTGGAGACTCAAATTTGTTGATGCATCAAGTGAGGAGAGAATGGGCCACGAAGAACACGAAGATCAGGCTTTACTTGCATTGTGTGCAAGAATTATGCAAGAGGTTTGTCGGGTGAATTCGGGATCTGAGAGATAGAATTTGTAGATGCTCTACTTCATTGTCTTCAATGATTGACACCACGATAAGAATTACATTGATCCCATTCACATTCACATACATAAGAACCCGACTTATTGCTTTCATGTTGAGGAAGAACCGGACGGTGAACCATGGTATGCTAACACCGAAGGTATTTGAAAAATGAGGTTATCCCCAAGCATGCTACAAACGTCCAAAAGAGCACGATTCGGAGGCTAGCCAATCGGTTTTCCTAAATAGAGAAATCCTTTATAGGAGGACCCTAGAACTTAGGATTGTTAAGATGTGTGGACTAAGGAGGCAACAAATTTGAGTGAGGAAGTTCATATTTGGAATTTGTGGGCCCCACGTGAGGCGGTTTCATGTTGGCAAAAAGATCTTAAATTTGCGATTTCTGGTTGACTATGGAGATGGAGTATTATCAAAGTACGTGCAAAGAAGATGTCAGCGTTTGTCAAACCCACCTAGATGAGATTCGAGCTCATCTATGAGCTTCACGCCACGAGGCTCACCTTGGCCATTCGCGGCTTGGGTAATGGATGTAATTGGTCCCATCGAGCACACGTCTATTGGACATGGGATTCATTAAGTTGCGATCGACTACTTCACTATAAGGTTGAAGCTACTCTCACAAGTCCGTCACAAAGAAGGTGGTGACAGATTTTGTCCCAGAGCCATCTCATTCTTTGATTTGGGGTACTGAATCCTATTATCACTGACAATGGCGCTAATCTAAATGGTGACAGTGAGAACGACGTATGAAAACTTCAAGATCAAGCACTACAATTCTACTGCATATGGGCGGATGGAATGGAGCCGTGGAGCGCAAACAAGAACATCAAGCGGATTTTGCGCAAGATGATTGACCAACCTACGAGACATTGGCATGAGAAGGCGCCCTTTGCTTTGTTAGGATATCGTACCCTCTTCGACGATCTCTTTGGAGCTATGCCTTATGTTGGTATATGGTAATGAAGTAGTGATACTATTTGAGGTGGAAATTCCTTCTTTGAGAATCATTCGAAGCGGGCGAACGATACGGAATGGGCACGAAGTAGATTTGAGCAACTAGCACTCATTGATGGGAAAAGGATAAATGTAGTCTGCCATGGTCAACTTTATCGAACGGGATGATCAAGCCTTTAACAAGAAAGTTCAGCCTAGACTTTTCACCACAGGCAATTGGTTTTGGGCGGATTTGTCCACACCAAGATGAAGCTAAGGCAAGTTCTCGCCCTAAGCTGGCGAGTCCTTGCATAGTTCATAGAGTGTTGACGGGAGGAGCACTTATCCCCTAGCGAAATGGATGGTGAAATCTAGCCCAAACCTATCAACTCAGAACATTTGTTAGAGATACTACATTTAGATTGAGAATTTGTTGCTCTTCCTTGTAACTTTGAACTACGTTGGACTGATTCCGTTTAAAGAGAGGGATACGTAGGCATTCCTTTGGGACTGCGGTCACATATCTTTATAAAAAATTTTCTTCTCCTTTCGTTAAAAAGGGTCTCGTTGATTCTATTATATTTTCCATGGGTTTCAATTAACAATTTACATGGCCAAGAAATGAGAACTTTTGAGAGGACCTCAAAATTCACAACTCCCATGTGTTACGAAGTCTACATCATTTTCTATACTAGAAATGAGAGAATTTGAGAAGGATCCCAAAATTTCGGCAAGATTAAATCAGAAACAAGGGTTCGATTTACAAAAGGACGTCGTATGGTTTCAAAATATATGCTATGTCCCAGTGATTTAACTCGATTTTCTACATATTTCATTACTTTATTTTTACTTTACTAAATTATTTTAAAAATCAGCCTTTTGTTTTAAACTTTATACTTAGGCGTATACATGGACGGAGTTCAATAACGGAGTGTCCTAACGAATAGAAGAAGGCTATAGGATAGACACACGAATCGGCCTCCTGTTATGAACTAAACAATTTTCCTTTGAAGCGTAGAAAATAATGAAATGCACAGCCGAGAGATAGAGAACGTCTTGTCACAAGGCGACGTAGAGCTAAGTCATTCTTCCTTATGCCCTATTTATATTTTTTCGATTCCATCATCTAAGCATGTATTCACATTTTAAGCTGTACATGCATTCTCGAGCCCGTGATATACATAAAATATGCATTCGAACCCATCATACTTGCATTTGAGCCGTATCTACATTTTTGAGCCCTTTATATCGTCTTTCGGGCAAGTGATATACATGATATATGCGTCAGAAACCGGCATTTGCATATACATCTAAGCCTTTATTTGCATATCGAGCCCATGGTATACATTTTTATATACGCGTCTGAGCCCGTGGTATACATTTTTATATACGCGTCTGAGCCCGTGGTATACATTTATATATGCATGTAGCCCGTGGTATATATTTTTAATATATGCATCGAGCCGTATTTGCATTTAAGCCCGAATTTGCATATTGGGTCCGTGATATACGACATGCATTTTTGATATACATCCCATACTCAATTGCATATCAAGCTTTCGTGATATACATGGTATATGCATTTTTATATACATGACATATTTGCATATTGAGCCCTTGATATATGACAATATATACATTTAGGCCCGTATTTGCATATTGATAAACATTTGAGCTCAAATTTGCATATTGATCCCGTGATATATGTGATAACATGCATTTATATACATTCGAGCCGTATTTGCATGTGGGCCGTAGTGCATAATTAATACACATTTTGATATACAATTAGACACTTTTTGCATTTGGGCAGTTGGTCAGTTATTTGCATTTCAAGCCGTTATTTTACATTTCAAGCCCATTTTATGCATTTGAGCCCTGAAATACATTTGAGCCCTGATACTTGTTGCATTGAGCAGGAATAAGCCAAAGCTTTCGATTAGTATTTGAGGCTCTCGAATAATTTGTTTTCTTTGAATTAGCATTCTTCCTCATCAGGAAGGTGTCATGGTCTAAAGGCATCGTTTCACGGCTTGTGGACATCATGTCATGACTAGGAATTTATTTTCTACCTTATCGTAGCTACAACGTCATAGTCTAAAGGCAACATTTTCGTAGCTGGAGACACATCATTTCATGGCCTAAAGAACTTATTTTGCATATCGCCTTGAAGACATCGCCAAACCCAGAGCAAATCCTTTATCTCAAAAAAAACTTTCGTCGGGTAAAGAGACACACATCCGTATTTAATTTTTATCACAGGTTTATTTCACAGTATTTGATGCATATGCTTTAATTGTTTTGCTTAAGTGAACGTCGAAGAATAACAAGCTACGAATGAGAACGAATTTCCCTCTATCTTGACTTATCCCAGCAATTTTGAACCTTACTCCCACTGGTTCATTTTGTAATGCATTCTAAATCTTGTTGATTAGTCTTTGCCCCATCCTTATCAAGCCTCGTGTTTATCGATTTTAGGGATTTCGTTCGTCCCTAAATCCAAAACTACACGCGGCCTGATTCTCGTGAGACTGAGATATATGGCGACTCGACCACCTGCAAAGTCTCGGCCACAACAGTCCTCACAATTTCATTTTTCACTCATCGGCTCCCTTGAAATTTTTCTTCGATCGGACAAAATTAGTTACTAGGTCAATGTTCTTTTCTCACCAACTCATCCTTCATTCAGAGGCAAAGGAAGAGTGGAGTTGTTGACTTTAATTTTAACCTTCCTATGCCCTAGTATATCTTTTGCTTACATATATATTTTTTTATTTACTTTTTTAAATATTCAACTTGTATTTATATATATAAAATAATTAATTATCATAATATTGCAAAATTATTTTTACAAATTACATATATATATATTGTATTAAGTTTAATTTATTAATTTTACGATATTAAATAATTGCTTATGTTGTATATAATATATTTCGTGTTAATATACATTATTATTTAAATATATATTTTACTTAATCTTTATAAACTATTTACATAATTTTACTACATTTTTACAAATTTATTTGTATAATAATGTTACTTGAATTTATAGATTGTTTATGTTGATATAAGTTTATATAATTTTGATAAATTAATCATATTTCTAGGCATTGAATTACTTACAAAATATAATATTTTATTAATTATATAATGTTTACATGAGTCTACTCAATTTTATAACTTATTTATATTAATAATAATGTTTATATGATTTTCCGTAATTTAAATTATTATGTAACCTATTTGTTAAATTATTTACAAAAATAGTATTTTATTTATTATATAGCAACTAATTTCGAATGCTTCCCAATTCATTTAAATCTAGCACTTATATTCAATTTATGTCAATTCTAACCAATTTAATCAATTTTGGGTTAAAATATTAACCCAATTCAATTTCAATTTAATCAACCCATTTTTTCTAATTTGGGTGACCCATTTATATCCGGAACCCGACCCATAGTTCATATTTAATCTCACTGTCCATCTCCTCTAAACCTACAGCTAGGATCAACTCTCCCTATTTCCTTATCTACATCAACACCCCCAAACCCTAACTATTTTCATTCTCCCTCTTTTCATTATCATACCGCCGCCCTACCTCTTTCTTCCCTTCACTGTGACCGCTAACCCACATAACTTCCGGCCAAAACAACAATAACAGACCACCTCGGCAACCACCATTTGTCTCGCGCCTCTGGCAGGCTTACCTCCCAACCGCCTTCTCCCCTATCCTTCTCTTAGCCGAAATACTCCCAAGCCGCCGCACCCTTTCTTCTCTATTCTCCACGGTAAGAGTCGACATGCAATGAAACATCACCCCTCCATTTTCTTCCCTCAACGTCGTCCAGATCATCGCTTCCAACCGGCCTCTTCCTCTCTTCTCGCTCATCTCCACCTAACAGCCGTCGCACCCTCTCCCCCTTCTCCTCTCCTTTTTTCCCTCACTGCCGCGACCAGAAACCAGTCGCCCCAGCCACCGACTCACCGGAAAACAAACCTACCACCACACCCCGGACCACGATCTCAAACCGGCCGAACCACCCCTCCATTAAATCCGGTCGTCATCTCCTCACTTCGGCGAGACTCACCTACAATCGCTTCCTTTCCCCATTTCTTCCCTTTCCAGCCGCCACCACTATCCACTCCCCTCATACTCACAAGCTCGTTCACCGGACAGATGCCATAGATCTGTCCGAAATATTGTTATTTTGAGGTTTCATTTTATTTTCTCTTTTGTTCTTACCTATGCCTATTTAGATATAAGTGACAATCATGTTTGTTGGTAACTTTTGTTTATGTCGACTTCTAAAACATCACGCCTAAAGCCCTAAATATATTTACCCGATAATCTTTGTTTCTGTCATCTGGTCTATTTCTTGGAAATTTTCATTTAAATCATGCTTAGGTTCCTGTTGATTACTATGAGTAATTTATTATGCATGTGACATCGCTTTACTATTTTCTTTCCCTATGCATAAAGTCCTAATATCGATATTATGTGAATTCTTTTGTTCAGAAGTAGATTCACGATGTATTCCTAATTATGTAATTACTGTCAAAGTGGTTAGAGTTAAATGCCCTCAATTCATCATTGTTTTTGGCAGATTGATAGTGCTTTAAAAAATCCTGTAATCAATTGATAATTTCTTTATTCGGTGATTTTTTCCTGTGAAAAATCTATTTTGTAGGTAAATATGTTAAATATATAGTATTTTAGGATTTATTTATGGGATGCCAATAATTTATTAATCATTAAAATCGGTAAGATCCTTATTTGGTTCATTACCTTCCTGATTTAATAATATTTTAGGTATGATTCAATTGTTCTGTGTACCCTTAATTTACTTCTTTATTTAATTATCCATTTTTACTTATTTATTTTATTTCATAGTAAATCTGCCTTTGATTCAATCCTAATTTAAAGCTAGCATTTCCGTGACTGATTCTATCCTTATTTTAGCATTGGTAAATATATGGTGAGAAAGAGGATTTTTCCGAAAGTTTATTTGATTCTATTAAATATTCTCCCAACTATTTTGATTTATTCTTTCCTTCTTATTGACTGACTTTTCTGCTATATAAAGGTATTCTCACTAGTGGAATATTCCTAACACCTAATATAGAAAAGTATACTTCCCCATTACTTTGCTCCTTCAAAAATTCCACTTAGTGTTTCCTCACTCAATACGACACTGCTGCAAAATCCACGGATCCTTGTGATCTTGACGTATTGAGTTTCGGGCTTCCAGTACAGGGAAAAGCTTTTTCTGAAATTGTTGTCGATCTATTTCGTTATTGATTAACCGGTTAGTTATTTCTCTATATTACTTTTGATAATACTATGAGCAAATTCATACTTTCATAATAAACATAAACTCTTTAAATATTTTTTGCATAAGTCTTATCATGTGTGCCTGAATTTTGTGATTCAACTTGTATGTGTAAATATTTTGTAAAGATTAATTAAATAAGGTTTAAGTTTGGAACTTCCGAATGTATACTTGTATGTGTGTGTATTGGTGGTATTTACTTGTTTAACGAGGTTATTCCTTTTGGGATGAAGAGTGGCGGGACACAAAGGACTATGGATTTGTTCCTTAATGTATTTTTATTTATTAATTTATTTATTTATTTAATGTTTGTATTAATTTTTTTAATTTTTTTAATTTTTTTAATTTTTTTAATTTTTTTAATTTTTTTAATTTTTTTAATTTTTTTATTTTATCATTTTAGAAATCATGCTCATAGGAATTTCAATAACATATCCAATGTTAGATATCATGCCTATAGGATGAATATGAGCATGACTCTTTAACTAAAAATCATGCCTAAGAATTATGACTTTAAAGCATGTGTGGGTAAGTCAGTCCACTAGAATTATTTCAGGTGTATGTTGGTCCTTTCATCTTTTAAGAAACAATCTGCTTAATGATCTGTTTATTAAAACCCTGCACAGATTCTGATACCTGAATATTGATAACCTACTAGATATCATGTCATAGGATTAATAGATTTGAATGATTTGTCAGAGACTATGCATGGAAGTAACTAATACAAACTCTTCTTATTAATTAAACCAAGCCTATGTTTTGACATCCTAATCACGTAGGAAATCTATTTTTATAAATAAGGTTCATGTTCTTTTACTTAGCCCAGGTTCTGCAAAAGCACCAGTGATTTAAATTTGTTATATCTTGCCGCTATTTGATTTTTTAATTTTCAACTATCTGATTTCATAATACTCACGAGAGTTGTAAGCATGTAAATCTGAAATAATTTGAATACGTTTAGGACCCAAATCAGTTTGATAAAAGGCACAAATGTATTCACGTTTCTGCATATGGTATATTAACATAATCCAGTAAATCCCGCTGTGCTCATACGCCACAATAGTGGCAATTGGTCCCTTTTCAACCTAGAATTATGTCTATAGGTCAAGTCGTTAATTTGTTTAACTTCTCACTATGCTCATCTATTTATTTGGCCTCCTTTAAATTTTGATTTCATACGTGAAGTCTGATATTCCTGCGATAGAGAACATGTTCATAGGTTTTACTTGCATTCATTTTAGAAATCATGCGCTTAGGTTTAATTGAGGCTTAATTGAAACATATATTTGATTATCGAGTCTTAACCTTTTCGTTTGCGTTAATCACCTTTAAAAAACCCTAAGATTTCTAGTCCCAAAATCCATATTGGCTGTCGATGCCTCTTGGACATTAGGCTTAAATTCGGGTGGGCAAATACTAGGATGTTAATTTTGTCACCTAAAAGCGCTTTAGGGCTAATAGCCAACTAAGGTGGTGAGTAGGGGGATATGATAGTCCGTCTTCATTGAATAATACGAACAACCCAAATGGTTGTGAAATATTGTTATTTAAGGTTGCCATGAGGTGATCTCTTAGGTTAAAATAATTCTTCCCCTTTAATTGTGGAACTACGTCCTAGCCTAATTCCCTTAAGCGATACGTGGCGCCTACGCGAGGTTCGGCCCCTTAGTTTTTAAAATTCTTTTTTTGTTTGTTAAATTTTTATTTTGTCAATATCTATTATTTTTGTATTTTGTAACGTGTTGTATTTTTGGTGTCTTCTTAATTGAATCATCAATTGTTGTAATTTTTAGAAATAATAATCATAGTCTTGAAATGCATTTTGTCCAAATTTCTTTCTTCTCGCTTGTCTACAATTTTTATTTAATTATTTATTTATTCTTATCAATCAAGTTTAAGTGCAAATAATATAGATTAAAATCAATTTTATTTTCTCGCCTAGTTAATTTCCCACATATTAATGAATCCCGTAGGAAACCACATTTGTGGACCTCGAAGGTGCCTAACATCTTCCTTTTGAGGTAATTTAAGCCCTTGCCGAACTACGGTAACATAGATAACTAAAGGACTTTTAGCTTAGAGCGGTTACTCGCCGCACCTCAAATCGTTAGGTGGCAACTCTTCTTTCACAACAAACCCTTAAGAGACGTCATGTTGTATCCCATTATTTCGCGAGAAAAATGAGATGCGACACCATGGTGATAGTGTAAAGGACTTGGGTCTATCATGTAGTTTTCAAATGCTAAATTAGGTAGATAATTTGTCAATGATTTCCTTCCACTGTATATGTGTTGAACTTGTATTGTACACATCTTCACTAGTCTCAATATGTCTTCTACTACAATTCTAATATTCCATGGTATGTGCCATATTCCATCTAGAATATTCTTTAAGATTATTTAATCAATATCGGACTTGTAGCCCCGCATTATATTCCTTGGTCACCGCAGGTAGGCACAAAGCTTCTTTTATAGCAATTTTTTGACTTCTATATTATTGCATTCACGAATTTCTGACTGTGAATAGATTAGATTTCCTTCTCCATTTCTTAGACAAAAATCATAAGAACTTCGACACGGATTTCCTACTGGCTCCATCGTGTTACACTTAATACTTTGTGGGGAGGTGAGTCAGGTGATTCTCTTGCTTAGTACAACTTCGGTGTGTGTACATCTATTACTATGATTAGTTCCAAAAATTTGTAGAATTATTTGGTCAATTGTTTGATATAAAGTTCTTGTAAAGCTGTCAAATTAATGTGTTGATCCTATATACCACTTTGTTGAATGACAATTGTTTTTCATGTCTCGGACTATTTCCTCTCTTCCAAATTTCCTATGAAATAATAGTTGGCATAGGCACATCATTAGAGTCGACTTTAGCCTAACGAGGATAATCTATCAATTCAATCCCTACACATCGGAAGAATCTCCATACTACGTACTATAGGAGCGATTAAGAATATGTGATTAATGACTTTCCTTTGGTGATGCAGCACCTTACCAACATAGACACCATATTTATCTCCATATTTTATATGATGTCATCACATGGGTATCCTAGCTCTCCAAGTCCTCCCATAGGAAGAAAAAGAGAAATCTTAAAAGGCAATTTCTTAATCTACATATGGTTAGAAAATATGCTCCTTGTCTATACATGTCTAATATAGTTTAGGCGATTTGGTAAGAAGATTCCATTATTTTCCTCCATCAACTGACTCTTACATCCCATTACTTTCTGTTTCTATAGGACAAAGATATTCTATGTAATATGTTTGACTACTTCACGTGATAAGACTTTGTCAATAAACATCTCTATTCACTCATTCTCATCTGCAAATTCCTTTACTTCTATCTCTTAAGTGTGCCTTGATGGAAATATTGATAAGGGCTCGATGTAGTTTAATTATCATACCAAAATTTGAGAATTTTCACTTCTAATATTTGCCACCATATCGATGTTCCGCAATTCTCTAGAAACAATATCATCTTTTTCACTGCTGGGATCCATATTTAGCTTGAGCTATTACAGGATAATTTTTTTTATAATATTTGTTTAGAATATATTCTGCCGATTGTGAGGGTTTAGTTCTAAAATTCCACCATGATTTGCAAAATAGGGCATTAGACACATTAATCATTGACCTAAACCCCAAACCTCCTTCCTCCTTTGGTAAGCATAAGTCTTCATATTTAACCCGAGTGTTTGCTCTTACTCTCTTGAGGTGTTCCGATGGAAACCTTGCCATACTTATGTGAATTTGTCTTGGTACTCCCTGCGGTGATTGTATGGACAATAGTATGCTGGCATACTTTGCGATGCATTCTCGATTCGGCTACTCTTCCCCATAAGATAATATTCTACCTCTCAGTAGTGTAGTTTTCTTTCAATTTTAGTGATAAGAGAATCATAATAAGATAACTGTTTGCATTTGTAGAAAATTGGACAACACAAGTAGGTGAGAGAAAAGGGAAGATGTCTTGCTTTATCTTGGTCACTTCTTTGACTCTTTTAACCCACTTCACATCCTTTTTCATGAGCATGCAGCACTTTTCTCTAAATTAATCAAGCGCCTTTGAGCATCTTTCATATTGTTGCAGCACATGTTTCATCAATCTTAGTGTCTTCATACGCGGAGGAGAAAGAGTGGTATCCATGCATATGGCGGATGATTTAGTCAGACTCCATTTAGGTACTACATAAGGTATAAACCTAGGATTACGGAATGGCATATTTAATCCTCTTAAAGTGTTTCTTTTGCCCAATAAGAAATAGGAGGCAGGATAAAGGATCCCCTGTGTTTCACTCCTCTAGTAGATTTGAAAAAACTACATGAGTTTGCCCATCCAATAAGATTTAATACCGGTTATTATAAAATAGTCTATATACTAGATCTATCGGCCCTTCACGAGAAGCCAAATTTTCTTAAGACTTTACAAGTAAGGTATAGCCATGATACCTGTCATAGCGTTAGTCATATCCGGCTTCTACCACATTTGCTTATTTAAGTTACGATTATGATATCTTTGATTATTTTGTGCTAAAAGTATTTCAAAATATACTTCTTCCTTTTATAGAAACTGTATGATTTGGAGAAATTATACTTGGCAGTGCCTTGTCCATTCTTTCTTGTACCACTTTAGAAAAATTTTGTTAGAAAAGTTCTTTCATTTAATAGGTCTCACATCTTTAAAGTTTGTGACTTGTTCCTTTTTGATATTAAAACCAAATTAATGTGTGAGTTATATACCTTGGGAGTTCTTGACTAATAAAAATGCTTTCTGCCATGTTACATAAGTCTTCCTTGATTATATCTGACAAGATTGATAATTGATCCACTGCAGCAAACCCATCACGGACCACTGCACTTTCTCCATTCTAGAAAAATTACTGTTTGACCTCCTCTCGGAAGGCGAGCCACCAATAACTCATTACTTGCTCCTTTATTCTTTTATCTTTAGGATATTTTCAATGATGTCAAAATTATCAGGAATACTATCTGCTGTAAATAATTTAAGAAAATATTGAATAGCATGACTTTTCGGTAGTTGATGTCACCCATTCCCTCTTTCATTTTTGTATCCTTTCTATATTTAGCTTCTTCCTTCTTCCTTTCACATATATGAATGGAAAGAATTTTGTATTTTGTCTCCGTTATTGAACCACTTGAGCCTAGATTTTTGTCTCCAATATGCTTATTTAGAAACGATGTACCTTCACCAAGTCTTCTTTGTGATTTGATTAATTCTAGCCTATTTTCTTATGATGGATCCCTTTCAAATTTTGCATTTCATGTACACCCAGGATAATATCCTTCATTGGCAAATCTCTTTTAAAGATATTTCCATATGTATCTCTGCTCCATTTACTTAAGGCCTTCTTGACTTTCTGCGATTTATGATGAAATAGTGAATAGATTTCCCATAAAATCTACTTTCCAATGTTGTTTAAACATTTCCTTGAAAGTTGGATGTTCTCTTCAAAAATTGAGAAATTTAAAAGTCTTTACAATCTCCTCCACCTTATTATCATTCCAAGCACGAGTGGACAGCTGATCATATCCCTTTCTAATAAGATGTTTCACTTTGATCCTTGGTACTAAGTCTAACATCTTCTAGTTTCCCCAAATCTTGTCTAGTCTATTGTGATGTGTGGCCTCTTGATCTCTCACATTCATAAGTAAATATACTTCTTTTTCAAATCTGATCTCTTCTAGTCCACATGTGTTTAAACATTGGCTAAATTGATAATTTCTTTGTGGAAGAATTTGGCACTCCACCAAATTTCTCCTCTTGTGACAATATTACATTGAGAATACCTCCTACAATCCATGATATCTGGCATTGTTGATTAATATAGGCAAGTGTTTCCCATAGTTCTAATCTACCCTTCTGATCCACATGCAACATACCTTCTTGTAACTATAAACTTTTGTGTTATAAGACTTTGATAGTGATTCTCGGGGTTAATTGTTATTATTTGTATCTAGTATAATTTATGATACATCAATTCTAATACACCAAATACCCATTCTTCCCATAACGGCAGCTCTGAGTGTTGTAATACCAATCGTATCCTATATTCTTCCAGTTATGATGGGACTTGAAAAGGTTCCATCAATACAATTAAATAATACTCATTTCTTCTATTTAGATTAGTTAACCTTTAAAAAGCATCTTGAGTGTTAAGCCAGACCTAATATTCCAAAATAAGATTTTATTTATTGATTGGATTTTGAGGCATCCAACCTCCTGGGTAAACTCCTCAAATTTGGAGTTGTTGTTTCAACCTTTTGCCCACTTTTCGGGTTTGTTGTTGTTGCCTTTTAATGCATTGCTTTGTTTAGGAGATGAATCTGCTTCAGCGTATGATATGAGTTTATATTGTTTTCCATATCTTCTTCTTGATTATCCCCTTGTACTTCTTCGACCTCCCTTTTCCTTTGATTGCTTATCTTTACTAGTTGACCTTTCCTAGGATCACTATTATGTGTTTCTTTGCCTTGAAGTGCGGAAGGATCCACATAGGGATTTCTCCTTACTCTAGCATAGTATTTGACTTTCTACTCTATGTGGCTCACACTTGTTTCTTTTACGCTTCATTGTCCCCATACTGACTCATTGATTTAATAAGATCTTGAAACTGTTCTTCCTCCGATTCTTATTGTTTTATGCGTTCATTAACTATTGGAATCTTTTCATTGTATTGTATGATTTGTTTCCTTTCTGATTATCTTCCAAAGTCTCTTTCACAAGTGTTTCTGTAATGCAATTTTGTTGTTGCGGTCTTTGTTGTCCTTATCAATTGATGTCTACTTCCACTTATTTCTCATTGGATTCTCTTTTCAATTTTTCTTTGGATTATATTCTCACTTGTCTCTTTTGTGGCTCGATGTCCTTGTGCTTCATTGTTTTCTCCATTAGTACTTGTGTCCTTCTATTGTAAATAACAAAGTGTTTTATAGGTAGGCTCTTTGGTTGTCCATATTGGTGATCCCTTCTTTGATATGCTTATGTTTTTGTCATTCTTCAACAGAACTTCATTCCGGTCTCTGGATGCACTTCCACCCCCCACTTGCGATATTCTAATAGGTGATATTGTATTTTCATCTCTTTTTACTTGTTCTTTGTGATTTCTCCACCTTCTATTTCTTCTTTTGGTCTCAAATTGGGGTTAAGAACATTGCTTTCCTTTTCTATGTGCCCTTGTAGATGGCGATTCTTTATCATTTGGGCATGTAGTCATATTTGATTTTGATTCAATTAGGCACCACTTCCCCAATTGTCTTTCTTTTGATGCCAATGTTTATCCTTTTTGGCGGTTCCTTTAATAAATCTACTTCCACTTTTACCTTTACACGGCTAGGTCTAAATCGATTCTTTATCCGTATCCACAGTGGTTTCCCCTCTGAATGAGATGCCGTAGAAAGCGGTGTGTTTGTGCGAAGAAATTTGGTGGTAGAGATGGAAAGAAATTCACGCAATAGCCATTAATGTTTCTATCTGGGATTGAGCCAAGGTTCCCATTTTAATCCTGTCTGATGATATCCATATTTTGCCCTAAGATAAAAACGAGGTTTTGACAATAGATGAATGAGTTCTGTGGCCATAAGGTACACAAATCTGTGACTCAAAACCCTATTTTCCTCTTTTAATTTCATTGAAGTGGTAGAGATCGTCCTTAATTCTTCCATCTTAGGAAATTAGCTATAGGAGAATTTCCCTACAGCGCATAAGTTGTTCTTCTGTAAATCATATTATTTACTTCTTCCTCTTCCCATGCTAAGCATGATTTACGCAGACATCGTTATTATTTTCAAGGATCCTTGCCTGCCGGTTGCTGAAGATTTATGTACATTAAGGTCAGACGGTTACGCCTATCGAGTTTTGGGTATCTCATCCAGTGAAGGATGGCAATGGCCGCATCACGGGTGAATTTGCAAAAACCTAGATATTCTTAGTGAGAGTAATTGTAGAGAGAGGCGAGAGAGAAATTGCTTAGAAAAAATGAGAGATATAACCATCATAAAGCCATATAACATAAAATTTTATTACATTACTTCAAATCATAAAATATCTTTAAACTATCATCCAATAGAGTTATTAATCTCTTTTCCATTTAACTTTAAAATCACTATATATATATATACACACACACACACACAAAAGTCAAACCTCTGTATGGTAGGCGTTTGTGCGAAAACTTCATGATTGCTATCTTGAGATCTTTTACTATATATGTATAATGACATTTGACGTTTAAATCTCATTTATTTATTTATAAGCAAAAAGTATGCAAAAATATTTTGTACTTTATGTTATAAGCGAAAACAAAATGCTTGTTAAATTTAAAAGTTCAATTATTTTTCATATTTCATTAATTAAAGGGAAAAGGGTCAATAATGCTCTTAACTATGTGAAATTGAACAAAAATGTCCTCCATTAATAGTTTGGTCCAAAATACCCTTGCTATCAATTTTTGAATTTAAAAATGTCATGATTATTGCTTTTAGGTCAAAAATGCCCTTTTTCTAATAAATATTTTTAAAACCACATTATTTTCTAATAAAAATATTGTAACCCATTATTAATTTTCATATATAAAAACTCACAATAATTTATTGTTAATTTTTATTTAGATGATGATAAAATCTAATAAAATAGAAAATATTTTTATTTTTAATCTTTTCTAAATTGAAGAAAGTAAAAACGTTAAGATATAACAATTGGCAATGTCATAAAATACGAAAAATTATTACATTGCTTGAAGTTATAAATATCTTTAAAATACCGCTCAATAAAATTTTGTTGATTCTTAATTTTCATTTTAACTTTAAAATCATAAATTTTATTTTTTTAAATGTTTTCTTTTTTTTTAAATATGTTATATTATTATATTAATATATTACAAGAAATTTTACATGTATAACTATAAATTATATATGACATATATTATCGGTTTAAAAGTATGCATGGTCATTTTATTTTATTAGAACTAAAAAGGAGAAGATTATTTCTCACTTTTTTTATTAGTTAAAGAACTTTTAAAAGATAAAAATAAGAAGGGTCCGTTTAAAATAATATTTTATTAAAAATATATATACTTTTTGAAAATATTTAATAGAAAAGGGCATTTTTGACTCAAAAAAGTAGCAGTGGAGGCATTTTTGGACTAAACTATTGACAAAATGGGTATTTTTGGATCAAATAGCCAATAGAGGTATTTTTTTCAATTTCACATAGTTTAAGGGTATTTTTGACCCTTTTAGCTTAATTAAATTAAAAATACAATATTACTACTTGAATTGACCCAAGATTTTTGTCAAACTTTGACAAAAAGAGTATTTAATAGCTTTCCCTTGAAGACCGGTGGAACTATTTTAATATAATGTTTTTCTTTTGGATATTCATACTTGAAACTTATTATGTGCATGACCTTACTGGTGATTATCATAAATATTTTAATATTTATTTACACATAATATATTTCTTATAGAATATTATTACACAATATTGAGAATAGTATTTATAGAGGGGTAATTATACAAAGAGTGTCTTGCTATAATGAGCGTCCATTTTTATTATAGGTAGAATGTTGTTATAGAGAAGTAAAATATAACATGAAAAATCGGTTAGGAAAATCGGACCATTATAGTGAAATATTTATTATAATGAATGAGCATTATAGAAGTTTAATATCTATTAAGCTGCTTATCACTTGATTCGAAAAAAGATTAAGAAATAAAATACTTTTATTTTATTAAAATATTTTTAATTATTATTTAAATAAAAAATTAATGATGAGATTAATATGATTTATATATATATATAATTTATATCAAAAGTTAAAAAGAATTACACATAGCTATTTTATTTTAATTGATAAAGCGAGATTAAGAAGAAGAAGAGAAGATTGGATTCTCACTTTTTAATAGATTAAAGAATTTTTTTTTTAAAGAAAAGGATTATTTCAAAAATAATGTTTTATTAGAAAAAGATGTGTTTAAAAGAAAAAAATATGTTTATTAGAAAAATATTTTGACCCAAGTAACAATAAAAGATATTTTTAAACTGAAGCTATTAATAACATAAATATTTTTTTGATCAAAACATTAAGAGAAAAAATAGTTTTATCAATTTATCATTATTTAAAGAACATTTTGATTTTTTCTTTTAAAAAAGGGTTAATTCAATTGTCCTTAACCACCGATTTACTCCCATAATCCCATTTGTGGGTTTTGGGGTGGGGGGTGGGGGGTGGGGCCCGGGGTTTAAGTGAAAATATTTTTTAACAAGAAAAAGTGAAATTCTTTTAAATATTAGGAAGCAATATTTTCAAGCGTTTTCGAGGCGAGTCCGGGCGGGGGTGTATTAAACATCGGGCGCAAAATAAAGACGTAGATTCATAAGCGTAAGCCTTAGAATTTGGGGCATAAGTCGCGAACCGTAAAGCGTAAGTTTCGGGCGCAAAAACGTAAGTCGCGGGCGTTAAATTTGATTTTTATTATTTTAAAATATTTTTTATAAATAATATTTTTATTCTTTTGAATTATACTTGATATTTATACTTTATGTTATCATATTTTCCATATTGTAGTCATTTTCTAGGAATATGACTCTGCATTTAGAAAATGACGGTATAAATAGTTTTTGATGAGTTATGCCTAAAAATGATAGGGTGGAGATTTCATAGTCCTATGCTCTTAAGAAACTTTATCTATATTTTTGTGTTGCTCTTACACTATTTATCATTATCCTTCTTTGAAATATATATAAACAATAATATTGTAAATATTAGTGAGAGTGAGAAGAAGCTACGGGAGATCGATGATAAAGCAGATAATGATTTTATTTTAAAGATTATCTCAGTTATTTTTTTTTTGTTGTTGTTATCTTTCTCAAATAATAATTATGATATTTTTTTCTATATTATTGGAATTTATTTGAATTGGTTTGCAAAATTATTAAAATATTATTTTTCTTATTTTCTTAGTAATAAAATTATAAAATTATTATATGAGATATATCTATAATGAAAATCCATAAAACTTACATCAGATATCTCAGGAAACATGCCTCACCCCATACTACGTACAACGCCTCGCCACACACCTGGCCTTTTCATGTTGATTAGGAGTAGTTGTCACACCAAACTTATATTGAATTGAGATACAACTTATTGCAATTTGCAAAAGATTCGTTTGATACTTGACTTGATCCGATATTATATTATAAATTTTAACAAATGCCAAAGAATGATTGGCGGAAATGTTGTAATATTGGGCTTTCGTATGACTGGTAATTAGATTTCGTGAGTTATATTTAATTAATTAATCGTGAGCCAATTCATCTTCACTCAAGTAATTTGTCTATTGTATATATTTCGCGCGTGTTCTTCGTATTGTAAAAATAAATTTATAAAATGATATAAATAATATTTAAAATTTTTATTTAGCAACAATATAAGAATTTAGAAAGATAATTATGAATTTCAAAATGATAAATAATTATGTTTGAGAAGTTTTGTTCAATCTAGTAAGTTATTTCCCTCAGGCTTGTTCTAATACTTATTTCAATGAACAAAACGTTATAGAAATAATGTTAATATTATGCGTATATCGAATGTTAGATTAGTTGATGAAATCTAAAGGAAATTACAAAGTTTGTTATTGAGAAGATTGTATTAGTATTGAAACAAAATAAAATTGTTTGAAAAATAGCGATAAAAAGTAGTATTGCATTCTTGAACTATAAGGTGTTGCCTTGAAATCTTCTTGTTTACGGATACAAAATTAAATTGCTTCACTATAATGTGTATGTTTATGATGTAATAGATTTTGTCTTTTTGTAGATATCTTTTTCACTTTTCAATATAATTATTGAAAAGTATGACATGAATTTTAGTTGAAACTATAATAATTTATAATTTTATAAAAAAAAATTATTTTATGAGATGAAGATTACTTTAGGCTTAAATAGATGAAACTTATGAATGTATGAGCGGATGTAGAATACCAATTATAAATAACACAAAATTTAAATCATAATATTAATATAAGTCTCAATTAAGATAGATTAACTACTGGCGAAAACATACAAAAGGTTAAAGATTGAATCAAAGATGTTGAGGTAAAAAAGTAGATGAATTAAATTATGCAATTATAAATTTTTTTAAATATGTTATTTTTTATTTTTGAATTTAAAAATATAAAAATATTTGGATATTAAGATTATAAAAGGAAAAGAGTTATTATGAAATAAAATAAAAATTTTGTAAGTGTGCAAGGGAAAAAGAAAAATATCAATAAAAAATTAAAAAATGGGTACCCAGAGAAAAAAGAAGATTACAAAATGAAAATGAAATAAAAAATTTCCATGGAAGATCTGTTTAGTGTTTTATTAAAAAAATTTTTTTATTATTTTTGTTTATTACAGGTTTATACTATAAATAAAATCATATCACAAATAAAAATTTTAATATAATAAAAGATTTAAAAAAATCCCAGTATAAATTTTTATTCTTTTTAAATTTACACCACAAATAAAAATATGATAAAATAAGGTGATAAAAATAATAAATGCATAATATATTTTAATGAAGGGAAAAAAGTAGAATCAAACACTTGTAATTCTATAGTAGCATTTTAGTGTTGAAGTTCAGTCCAATTAAGCCATCGTATTTTAGATAGATAAATATTGAGTAGGAAGGAAAAGGTCGTAGTTCAATTGCAAAACCCACACGAATGCATTCAAAGAGACTGAGGCTGTGAAATGGTTTTATCTACTCAATATTTTAAAAAATCCAACCATCTTTTAAAATTAATCATTAAAAATATATCATAAAAAATTAATTTAAACATTTTTATTTTTTTTATTTTTTTTATTTTTTTTATTTTTTTTATTTTTTTTACTTTTTTAAATTCAATTGCTGAATAAAAAAACTCATTCCCTCTTCTACTTAATTATAAAGTAAGTTAGAATCAGATTTGAATGAAATAAAAATTAGACTCTTTTAGTTGGGTTAGGTTGGATTAGATTTATCAAGCATAAAAATATTAATGAGATAATTTTTTAAAATTTATGTGATTTTTAAAATTAAATTTTTAAAAAATAAAATTATATATGTACATTATTTTTAATAAAGAATATATTTAGCACTTGTCCTTTTGAAAAGAAGTTCCCGCAAACAGCAAGTCAATTTTAGAAGACAACCTCGGACAAACAAAAGACAGGAGCCAACAACAACCGCCCAAGATAGTACTTTTTTTCATTTGAATGTTTTTTTTCTAAAAATTCTCTAAAAGAATAATAAGCTTTTCAAATTTTGAATGCAATTTAATTTAAACTTCTGTTTACTTATAATAACATGAATGTTATAAAATTATGACTTTTAAAATTTTTTAATAATATATTATTATTGAATTTTAATGTTTTTATATTATTAATTTAAAAAGTGTTATTTTTATTTTTAAGCTTCCACTATGTTTATTTTGATTGAATTATACTTTATATTTGCCTATAAATTTAAAAAACACTTTTGAGCGGCGACAATTAGTGTTTGATCAAACTTTTGAGAAGTGCTTCTAAGTGTATTTTTTTCAAAAGTTAACTTGCTGAAAAATAACTTTTGCTATTTCTAAGGATACTTATTTTATCTTAAAAATTTAGACAAATATCTTCTTTTAAATATAATTAAAAAACGACTTTTCAACTCCACACATTTGACCTACAACTAATATTTGTCTGTATGTCAATTATTTGATAAATATACCATATTAAGTCTCAAACTATAATACATTGATCCTCTATTGGCGGCAGGGTAAATAAGGAGAAATCCATTTTCAACTAATACCTCAGTTCTCTATAATTTCTTTTTGCTTTTATATATGTTCTGCTAACATTATTTTATTCAATGTTTTGGTATATGATTTTAATTTACGTATAGCACAAATGAATCTATATTAACTCAATTTAAGTGACGTTTATATTTTCATTATGTCAAAAATCTCCATTCTTTTATTATGTTTCATTAGTATCAAATTTTTGTCACATCAATTAGGGAGTAAAATAAATAAATTTCTAAATATTTTTTTCAAATGAGTGAACTTTTTAAAGTCAATGATATTTTAATTAATTTTTTTTCAATTTGTTTTTCTCTCTAATTTTTAATCACTTTGCAATTTTAAAAAAGTAAAAAAGAAATAAACAAGATATTATTGATAAATTACTCTCTAAATAATACTTGCTCCATTTCATTTAATTATTTGGTATATTAAAAATAGTTGTTTCAAAATATTTGCTAGTTTTAAAATTCAAAGATAACTTGATCATATTTTTTAATTCACCCTTAGTACTTAAAATCATTTTAAAATGCCAGAAAAAGTTATTATGTATGTTTCAAAATTAATTACCATTCTTATATTTTTTTCTTAAGTGTTCAAATCTTATACTAATAATTAAAATAAAACAAAGAGAGTATCAAGTGTTTTAATCTTATACTAATAATTAAAATGAAATGGAGGAAATATTATTAATTAATTTTCTTTTAAGAGTCGTGTCCCAATTCAAAAAAATAATATTTATTTTGAAACGGAAAAATGTCAGTAAAGCAAAAGGGCAATTTGTGAAATTGCAAATGAAAAATTGAGGAGGTGGGCGTTACTGTTAATATAACAGCATACAACGTAATTGGTGAAAGTGTCCTCATGACACGCATATACAGAAAGTCTCGCCCTGCGAAGGAAGGGCCAGATCCAAATCTCTGCTTGTTGCCGCCCTCCTCCTCAGGCCCGGCCACTTTATTTATTATTATTGTTTTGTTTACATTCATCATCAATCCCACTCACACAAACCCTAATTAATTCTCACTCACCAAAAGCAAACTAGAATCCTTTTTCTTCTCATTTTTTTTAGAGAGAAAAAGGAGGGTGAAAGTGGTTCTGTCATTGTTTTCATTCACATTCACCTCATTGTTATCAAAACCTAACCTTTTTGTTTGCGTAGCCCACAAGGGGAGAATTTCTTTTTCTTCTTTTTGTGGGTGCGTTCGGATTCTTTGTGAAAGGACGGAAAGCAAGAATCTTGGGGTCGTTTTAGTTAGTTCTTGTTCATTATTAATCTTCTCAAGTTTGTAATATGTGTCAAAAAGTTTTGGCTTTTCGTGTGTTTTCTTGATGATGGCAGAGATTGAAGCTGTTTCCCAACCCATGATATTGAAATAAGCAAATTTTGTTCCTGATTCTGATTTGTTTAATACGCCATTTATGTATAAGAAAATCTGTTTAACATCCTACGTCTTCTGTCGTCAATGGCGTAGCTGTTTCATGTTCTCATTTCCTGGTAACTCTGGACTTAAACATGAATTCTTTGTAAATGAGAAGAAATCACCTGGTGTTCTGGAGCTGAAACATAATTATCATGCTCTCAACCTCATATTCAGGACTTCTGCCATCGCTATGTGGTTCAACAAGTTTATTTTATGATTCTTTTCTTTGTGTTATGAGGGTTTTTAAAAAAACAGGGAATTTTCTACCTGCATGTCTCTGACATCATAGCATACCTGTTCTGAATAATTATGTTATAACTTGTAACTTTGATGTTTCTTCAATTAGTTTGCAGTGAACTTGTTGGATACCACAAGCCTATAGGCTGATAGACTGAAAAGTGCTGGCTGAGCGCCATCATTGTGGCTGGTAAAAAGGAGCACCTAGGTTCAAGTTTTCAGGTTTACCTTGATAATAAAGCAAAAAGGCGCTGACTGCCAGAGGGGAACCAGAATTTAGATATATTGGTTCAACCTTTAATTTCTTACTCTTGAATTCCTTGAAATTTTGAAATGAGGTCAAAATTTTATAGTATTTATTGAAATTCTACTAATTTTCACATATATTTATACTCCGAGGATATTGAAATTACTGGTTCAGTATACAAACAAGGCTGCATCCCCTCTGCTGACTGCTGATTGCACTGATGACATGTTGTTAGACTAAGTTATGAGTAGTTTTGTCTTATTATGAGAAATACCGCCAATTGGAAAAGTTGTCACTCTTATACTGACCTGTCTTCCCTGGTCATCATACATGTTCTCAGTGGCAAAGTCAGAGATTTTATTAAGGGTGTTCAAGATCTAATATATAGGTATGAGAAATAATTTTGATCTATATATACTTGGCAATTTTTTTTATATACATAATATATTCTTTTGATGGAAGGGTGTTCGGCCACCCGCTTTGTTATGATGGCTACGCCACACTACATGTTCTCACTACGTACCAATTCTTGCCGAAATATCAGGTTACAAGTAACATTTGGAGTGAAACATGGCTAGCAGTGAAGATATTCTTCTGTCTGCTGTGCTCAATCTTCTATCTGCATTTGCATTTCTTGTGGCCTTTGCTATTCCTACGACTCAGCCAATCAAGCAGAATGTACTTCTCAAAATGGTATCTGAAGGGTATACGGGCAAGCCCGAGAAGTTCCGGAGCATTTATGAAAAAATTTGTCAACTTGGACTGCAGAACATACACAAGTTCTTGGGTGGATGCCTGCAGCTCTAAAGTGCCAGAACCGGAGCTTATTGATCATGCTGGTCTTGATTCTGCCGTGTATATACGGATATACCTTCTTGGGTAAGTGCACAACATTTCTAATATTCCTTGTCATTTCACTAAAAGGCCTATAGTTTTTACTGATAGCAATGTTTTCGGTTATGCTTCCTTCATTGTCACTGGGAACTTTTAAAGGATAAGTGGGCATAAAAGTTGATTTACCTTATTGTTGGTTTTAATGTATCAGAGGTAACTCCAGTATTTTCAATGCACGGGCGAAATGTTTGTTCCTATCATGGAAGGCACTTTCTTTTGGGGTTTTAGTGCCTGTCAATTGGTCTGGGAAATCATTAGAGCATTGAGATCTAACATTCAGCACTGTGATAAACTTTCAATATCCAATGTCCCTTCTGGATCACCGAGGTAGGAGTTGACTTTTCCCACTCTGTGTTGGTATCTCGAATTTGACTTTGTTGTAAAAGGCTGTTGCTCCTGTTCAACCATTTTATAAACTGAGTTTCTTGTGTTAAATGCTCGTCTTTAATAATTAATTTGGTAGTCAAATTGCACTTCACAAGTCATAGTTATATTTTAAATAAAATTCTATTATCAAGGTTTCAAAAGATATTCACAAACATCTATGTTAATGGAAATTGCATATTCATGTTGATTTCATGGCACCACATGAGGACTTTCTTGTTTTTCTTCACTTTATTATCATAGTAAAAATAGTAATGTATAAAATAGCACCTCGTTTGGTACTCTTGTCAGGCTTAGCTGCTGCAGTTCCTTTGTTTAGTGGTTTTATAAGGACTGACACTTACTAACTAAAACCTGTTCCTTTTTCAGGTTTTGGGCGCACCTGGTAATGGCCTACACATAGTCACATTTGGACACTGCTATGTACTGTACAAGAATATCATATAATAACAACATGAGGCTGCAGTTTCTGGCTTCTGAAAATCATTAAGCCTGATCAGTTCACTGTAGGTGCATGACATAATTCATTGAAATGTTGAGTGTTCTGCGGTGAATTGTTTGGTTAGTTTACCAGTGCTGTTCCTCTTATAGGTCCTTGTGAGAAATGTCCCTCAGATCCAGATGAATCAGTGAGCGAGCATGTAGAACATTTCTTCCTGCGTGAATCATCCGGATCATTATCCTGACACACCAGGTATCTATCCATTTGAATTCAAGAATGATGTATTTCAGACATTGACAGGAAATATCGGACATTGTTTAATATCGTCTACTTCCTTCTCCAGATGACATAGTTATGTTATGTGCTGTCTAGCCTAGTAATGCTCAGATGTATAGGGATTTATCCATTCTCATTCTTACATGTCCTGGCATTTTACAGTTACTGCAATTGATTAGCCTTATACTTATGCAACTGGTAGGTTGTTTATAATGCAAATAACTTAGCTAAATTGGTGGAAAAGAAGAAGAGCTATCACAATTGGCTTACGTACTGGAAGCTAAGGAAACGGAGAGCCTAAGATTAAGCCAAAAACGAAGGTACTTTTTTCTCTTTACCTTGTTACGTTTCATGTCCTGGCATTTTACAGTTACTGCAATTGATTAGCCTTATACTTATGCAACTGGTAGGTTGTTTATAATGCAAATAACTTAGCTAAATTGGTGGAAAAGAAGAAGAGCTATCACAATTGGCTTACGTACTACCAAACTAAGTATGAGAGAAACCCTAAGATTAAGCCAAAAACGAAGGTACTTTTTTCTCTTTACCTTGTTACGTTTCTTAACACCAAAGCATTGTTTTAATTTCATTTCCTGTTTGTTTTGTTAAATTTATTGAGTTAATCATACATAGAAAATCTCATGTTCAGTCATGTATAGACAGGGTTTTGGGGCCTTTGGGGAGAAACTGTGGATGCCATCGAGTATTACACCGCTGAAATTGAGCAGTTGAATAAAGAGGTAAGTGCCTCTGACTGGTATCTTGTTTCTCTTGTTTCTTTATGAATTCATCTGGATAAGTACTTTTTTTTACTTGGAATATCAGCTGTTCTTCCATCTGCATGCACCCTATTTTGAAGTTTTTCATGGGTTGGGATATATTTCCCAATTGATTGTTCTATGTTACGCATATTTACAAATCACGCTTCTTTCTTTCCCATCAAATGAGCTACCTGGCGCCCAAAGGTGTGGCCTAATGGTCAATGAAGTGGGTGAGAACCATGAGGTCTTAGGTTCAAACCGCGATTTCTTCCCATCTGCTCTAGCCTTGGGTACCTCTTGTTGGTGGAGGTGGCAGGTGGCAGGTATCCCGTAAAATTAGTCGAGGTGTGCGCAAGCTGGCGTGGACACCACGGTTATCAAAAAGAAAAAAAAGAGCTACTTGTTGGAAAACCAAATTGATTTTGAACACTGGAGGTTTGTTAAGAAATAAGAGATAAACATTGTATTTATGGCATACTTGCTTGAATCTGAAGAGATAAATGTGTCATAGAGGACTATTTTACAGGATGTGAATAGAAAACTTTAGCGGAGCCTAAGATTTAATTGAAGTACATGCTCATACATAAAAATGTGATCTTGCAGATTTTTCCATATTTTAAGCACCATCCTGAAAAAATCACGCATTTCAACTAGCTCTTTTAAACACTATGTATATGGGCAGTAAGTAGTCATATTAATGTAGTACTTTGGGAAATTTAATCTACATTCAGGCAATCCAAAATAAATCGTGAGATTTCTCCTGACTGACCTTGCATGAATTGGGCCAAATGTTTATTCTCGCTAATATTTGACATTAATATTTTCAACTTCTTTTGAAGTCTCTTATCAAATATGATGATTCTTGGATTTAGAGTCAAGAAAAAAATAACATAACCTGCGGTAGTATTGGTAATTTTATTAGCTGAGCCTAATTTTGTATGCTAGCTTAGCTTGTACAAGGTGACTGTAGACCAATTTATGTTTGATTTTGTTTGTTGAAATAAGACACAAGTTTCCTGTCTTTACTTTACCAGTAACTAAACTTTCTCTAATAACTTGCTAAGCTTGTCAAAGACTTTGTGGTTTCAATTTAATATACATTATATCATTAATGTCTCTACAAAATAAGATGATTTTCCATTTTCAAGAGATTTTGGTCCTTTTACCACTGTCACTTCAATTTATGGGCAACCAATTAGTAACACAAGTTGATTTTTCTAATGGAAAAGGCTTGATGTTTTTAGCAATAAATATTTGGATTTCCTGTTGCATTATTGTAATCAACTTACTCTTTGATGTAGGAAACTATAGAAAGACAAAAGGTAATGAGTGATCCCAAGGCAATAGTTCCTGCAGCATTCGTTTCGTTCAAATCTCGTTGGGGAGCGGCTGTCTGTGCTCAAACACAACAATCAAGTAACCCAACCATTTGGTTGACTCAATGGGCTCCTGAACCGCGTGATGTCTATTGGGATAATCTGTCAATACCATTTGTTGAACTCAATGTCCGCAAACTGCTAATGGCTGCTGCTTTCTTCCTTCTTACATTCTTTTTTATGATCCCTATTGCATTCGTTCAATCTTTGGCAAGCATTGATGGTATAGAGAATAAACTTCCCGTCCTGAGGCCATTGATACAAATGTAAGTGATCTTCTTACTTTTGTGATTTTTTCACTTAGAAAAAAAAGAAGTGATCTTATGTTGTGAAGTTAGTAAATGGGGTGCTAGTGTTTATACAAAAAAGAGAAAAGAAAGAAAGCAATTTCTGAAATGCTGTTGTATTGATGGATGATTATGCCATAAGAATATTTCTACCCATTCCATTTACGAGGTTGGGTTACCAGATACGCTGAATAAGAGGTCTATGTATATACTTCTATACTCTTTTCGGTGGTCTCGCTATCTCTCTTTCATCCTTTCAAAATCTTTTCATAGGGAAGGTAAGCAGTTTAGCTTACTTATCTAGAAAGACAAAGAACCTCACAAATTTAGCATCAAACTTCCATATCTGCACTCGAGGACTTCTTTTGATATATTACTTGAGGATATCATGTATTTAAGAAATCAATATCTAAGGCTCTTACTTCTGGAATTTCTGTTACAGGGAAGTTGTCAAATCATTTATCCAAGGTGTTCTTCCTGGGATTATACTGAAGATTTTTCTGATTCTTCTTCCTATGATTCTAATGGCCATGTCAAAAATAGAAGGCTATACATCACTTTCATCTTTGGACAGAAGATCAGCAACTAAATATCATTTTTTTATACTTATCAACGTGTTCTTAGGAAGTATCATCACTGGAGCAGCATTTGAGCAGCTTCAGAGATTCGTGGAAGAGCCTCCATCAGAGTGAGTTCCTACCGCTCGTCTAGATGGACAAACCCAAAAAAAAGAAAAAGGAAAGATGAAAAAAGATTACTTTCGCATCATCCGGTGACAAATATGTTACCTCCTATAATTGTTTATTTCTTGGTTCAGAGATGGAATTATCTGAAAAATTAACCTCTTGTGTAACTGCAGATGCATTACATTGATCGATCTATTATAGGGTGACATTATGTGTGTTGAAGTATGAGGCATCAAGAGTTTGGATTATTTAAGTAACTTTAGTTTATTGTGATAGGAGTCTGAACGTGTTTATAGGAAATTCGTCAGTATTACTTACTTTTCTGTATTTGATATGAAAGGATTCCTGGTTTAATGGTTATATATTCTGTAAGCATTTCTTCTTCTGTCTTGATCATATGCACCAGTTTGTTTAACCTTTTCCTTTTTGTTCAGAATTCCAAAAACAGTTGGTGTAGCTATTCCGTTGAAGGCTACTTTCTTCATTACCTACATAATGGTTGATGGTTGGGCTGGAATTGCTGCAGAGATTCTTAGATTGGTTCCTTTAGTTATGTTTCATCTTAAGAATACTTTTCTGGTAAAGACAGATCAGGATAGAGAGCAGGCTACAGATCCTGGTTCGTTAAATTTCTCTGTATCAGAACCTCGCATACAACTCTACTTCCTACTAGGCCTTGTGTACTCAGTGGTCACACCTATACTCCTGCCTTTCATCATTGTCTTCTTCGCATTCTCTTATATGGTTTTTCGCCATCAGGTATGTTCACTATTCCTTTTACAATAGATGTTAGATATTTTGTTGAGAAGGTGGAAATAAATACGAGATGTGTTTTTCAAGCAATGAACCTAAAAAATCTAGTGTTCTCCAAGAGTTACATTTCAGTATGTGGATTGACAATGAAGCAAATATAAAACGTGCAGTTTGCATTTTCAGTGTGCAATAACATCATTTGAAATATCTGAACAATTGCCCCTTCTCTTGAACTTGTTTGCTTTTTGTTATTTTACACTTACTTCCTGCTTTATATTTCTGGTAGCAACCGTTTCTTCGGTCAAATAGATGATATCCCATTACTTAGCCATGTCTAATTACACATTTTACTTGATCAAACAAACTCAGTTAACTACTGCTGGAAACTATTTTACTGAATTAGCAGATTTATTTCAAAAAACCAAACAAATAGCAGATGTAAGAAGTAACTACTAAAAGAATAGCAAGTCTACACAGAGAGAAACGAAAGGATTTTACTATAAAACAAAAAAGAAAAACAATTACTATTATACATTTAGCCACAAGAATAAGCAGTACTTCATAACCATATACATATGGCACTTTAATTGCTACTCAGGCTCTGCAAGTCACTCATTAGAAATTAGATGATGTTTTTCAGTAGTTATTTGTGCTAGTTTGCCTTGCTTTCCCTTCAGGACAGCTTGAAATTATCATCTCTTTTATCCATTTGATGCAACCAACTTGAACTATTTTATATGGTGCAATTTAGTAGGTCCTGAACTTCAACATTTAATATTTTCTGTTTCTGCTCCCCTAGATCCATCAAATGGTCAGATACTGAAATTTGCTCTTTTTTCTAGATCATAAATGTGTACGATCAGAAGTATGAGAGCGGCGCATCATTTTGGCCAGATGTCCATCGTCGTATACTTGTAGGTTTGGTGATCTCCCAGCTTCTATTGCTGGGTCTGTTGAGCACCAAAAGTATTGCCAGATCAACGCCTGTAATGATTGCACTTCCAGTTCTGACAATCTGGTTCCATATATTCTGCAAGGGCCGATATGAGTCTGCATTTATAAAATTCCCCTTGCAGGTTAGTGTTCATTACCTACCGCAACACGTTATAAGCGAGGACAACAAGTTTGTAAATAAGAAAAAAAGGACATTCATAGAGGAAAATCATCACATATTCTAGAAACTTTCTTCGTCTATTATACTGCCACCGTGCTGGTTTGAGTGGTAATAGGAAGGAATTCAATCTTTACACACACATTTTAGATCATTCTCTATGTAGGAATGCTATCTACCATGTTTGTCAACTTAGGCTAAGATTGTCAAGTGTTTGGTGCAGGATGCAATGGTGAAGGATACACTAGAACGGGCGACAGAACCAACTCTTAATTTGAAAGCATATCTCAAGGATGCTTATGTGCACCCAGTTTTTAAAGGTGTGGAGTTAGACAGACCGACAGCACTTGATGATGAGGAGAATAATCCGCTTGTTGCTACCAAGAGGTCACGTAGGAGTAGTAAGTCCCAGTCTGAAGAGGGCGTCTGAGACACGGGCTGTAGAGTCAGTTTTGTCACCCAAAGCAGCAGATAGAAAGAACTCAAGGAAGTGGTTATTCTTTATTCTGTTTTCCCCACTATAGCTTGTGTTGGGATTTCTGCAGTAGAACTTAACACGATCAGAATATACTAAATGCAGAACTCAAACGCGCAGATATGATGATAGCAATGATACATCAGGCGCCTGTAAATGCTCACTATAGGAGAAAGCAAAAACAGAACTTGTTCATACCAATCTGATGTTTGTGCAGAATTCAAAGGCTAAAAGAAAGTGTCTAACCATAATGGCACTTCAATTCATCCTTAAATATGTAAGCAATCAAGAGTACAACAGGTGACCAAAAAGGTATATATAATAAGTTCCATCAAGATATTAAATTGGGAAAAAAAAGCCTCATGAGCCAACAGGCATCTTGCATTTAGGCAGGACCAGTGTTATCAGAAGTAAAATGCGCAAAAAACTTCTAAGGTCTTTAAGTGCACGGGCTTTAATAAAGAAGGGCACAACTGAATTAATGACAAATATATCAACAAAGAAATTGAAAAAAAATTATAATAAAATAAAATATTAATTATTTATTGTTGCCACTTTAAAAGATTCGTTAAAACCTTGATGGGGAAGCGCATAATGCAATATATTTTGGGCTTCGTTGGGCTTAACTCTTAAGCTCACTTTAAGCATGCGTTTGACAATAAGGGGCACAGGACATCAGTGGAGGAAAAATAGAAGCCAATTTGGACCATTCAGTGAGTAACTTTATTTCCTGCCACAACATTTTTTATATCCCTAAAGAAAAAACATTCCACTTCTGGAACTAAATTTGGCACATGGGTCTGCAACATGACCCTAAGAAAAAAATATATAAACACAGGAAAATAAAGGAGGACAGAAAAACACAGTTTGAAGTGTTGTTTTTCACTCGCTAACTAAAAGTTTAACTGGGAAAACCTTAGATATGCTATCGTACTTTCATTTATACCATCTATTAACAGTTAGGCTCGTTTATGTCAGTGTCTATCCATGTCATTAATTTTTAACAGCGTTAGGACCTGATTTTGCAATACCGCTTTTTACACGTGGTTTTAATTAATTGGACCACGTCACTTATTTTAACCCATAAAATTTAACTATCCAAACAACTAAAAATAATTCGCCCCATACTCTTCTAACCCACTCAATAATATATTCGACCTGCACCATTTTAACCAAACCCACCACCACCAAATCCCTATTCCGAGCCTTCTTCCTCTTCTTCACATCTCCTCTATCAATTTCCTATCTAAATCCAAGAAAATACTCCTGCATCGTTACATCATCTTCAACCTATTGTTATGCCACAAAATATCTTTAAAAAAACAGAAATTGCATTTCAAAAAGTTGCTCGGGACTCTTAAAATAGACTGGAAATAACATGCACTATCAAAAATGTACTTCCAAATAAGTTTCTATTAAATATTTTCTATTTTTATAATTTAATAAAAAATTAAAGATATTCACTTTTTAAAAATTTTAAAAAATAAATATTACTCAAATTGTTTTGAATCTACCTAAAAAATAAGGAAGCATGATATTCGAATTACAAAGACTTGTTTTTTATTGAAAAGATTTATATTTGAAGATATTTCACGAATGAAGAAGCATTTGGGCCCCATATGCCCAAACCCACGTTCCTTCAACCAAAAAAGAACAAATAAATGGACCCAGATTCGTACTGAGCTAATTTGCGCTCTCTCTTCCTCTCTCTGCTGCACCAAATTCCTCACATTCTGTTTCTCTGACTGAATCAAATGGGTATGTTTTCTCTTTCTCTCTCTACATATTTTAATTTCTGTGTTAGACCGGATATTACTTCACTTTGCAGTGATTTTTTGTGACAAAATTGTAGAGTAAATTAGAGTTTTGTTCGATCCAATTTCTTAGTAAATCCTCGAACTTGACTGCCATTGTTCATTATGTTTCTTATAATGTGTGTAAGTTCTTCTTGGCTTCCAATTCGATAATAGTTTGAAGTTGTGATAGACTGATAGTATATGCTAACTTGCGGTTATACAGTAATAATCAATTTTCTGAGAATCTTCTCGAATAAAGCTTTTGATAATATGTGCTTAAAATGAAACTACTTCATGAAATGCAGAACCAACCAAAACTAATCCAGACTTGCTTCATCAATAGTAATGACCTTTTTGATGTTTTAAATTTTGATTCAGTTTATTATTATGAGTTATTTACTTCCAAGTATGTGGAAAATTCACAATATTTGCCTTCCCTTAATAGTTTGGCGCGACCACGCCCCTACTGTTACTTCATTGAACCACAGGGGGTCGAATAATTAGATGACTAATTAATGTACCATCCACCTCTCGAAATCTATTTAAAGCGTTATAATTTCACCCCAATCCAGCCCCCTTCTTAACTGAACCCTAGCCCCTCTTCTAAATTTCACGAATCTGCTCGAGTGCACTTATTTTTTTTCCTTTAATTTTGGTAAATTCCCAGTTAAGTTTAGGCATTTGGAGTAATATTGAAGTCATTTTCCTTATTTATTTCCAAAAATTATCTCTAAAAATGTCTCAGTGTTCTAGTCCTTTGTATGAGTATATTTTTTAAGCAATTGGTGGGTTTAGTTATGTTATTTTGATGCAATGTAAATGCATTTTATGGTTTGATGGAATGCAAGGACATTTTATAGTCTGAAGTAAGGTAATGAATTTTCTTTTCTAATGACATATATGATTGTTGTATTTTTACCTAGAGCTTTTAATTTAAGTTGCATAAAATGACACTTTAATTTTCTCGAAAATGGCACAAAATATGCCCTATGTGATGCCTTAAATTTGTCAGAAAAATCACTGCAATTTAACCATAATTTGCAGTTAGGAACTAAATTGAACCAAATGTGCTTAGTGTATGCGTGTAGGTCCATAGCTGGTCTCCAATTATTCTTCTAGTTATGCTCTGTTAGATTCCGTATGAAATGAGGGCATATTTGGGCAAACTAAGTAATGATAGGGGCATGGTTGGACCAACCTGTTAGCGGAGGTCAAATGTTGCATGTTTTGCATACTTAAAGGGCGTTTTTGACCTCTTTCCCTTATAATTATCACATATTTTCCCCTATGTTTTCATATTTTCCAACAATTCCATTTTGAAAATGTAATCTTGTTGATTCTTTTTTTCATAAAAAGAAACTACTCATGTTTTTATGATTTTCAATAATGTTCATTGATCTATATTACAAACATATTATTTGTCTAATGATGTAGAATTTGGAATATCATTATAGTGTTAATATACCTGGAGGTTTGATTGATAGTATATCAAAGTAAAAGCATGTCCAATTAAAATGTTCTATATTTGAACAACGTTAAATGCAAACACTTAATATTTTGAAAGATTTTTCTTCAAAGATAGTCATCCAAAGACAACTATGTTTTCAGAAAACTTTTCTTAAAATCCTTTCTGAAAGAACATTTGCGAGAAATTCTCAATTTAAGCTCCACGTAAATCACTAATTACAAAAATCTTTCTTGAGTCTACTGTTTTTGGAAGCAGGGGGTGCACTTCTATGATGGATCTTCCAATGATTCTTGTAATTTATTTCCATGTTGAATTCATCTATTACTTCCATTATTGGTGTCTTACTCTGTAATTGTTCTGCCTGCTAAAGAATTCTCCCCAAGGCAACCACTTCTTCCAACTTCTTTGAGATTTATAATGTTTGTTTTCGTGTTTTTGCAGGACTTGATTAAGAATATGTGATCCACCAAGTTCTATATCTGAACTGTCGTAACAGCGTGTGCTGCATTTTTAAATGGCAACTTCACCAATACAGTTGGCCGTGCATTCATGTTTGTTGAGCTATGGCAGTAGTGTATCAACCAAGTTGGTTCCTGCACCTCCAGGTAACAGTGGAAAAATAGTATGCAGTTTAAGGAAGCTAGAATTGGAAGAGATGAATTTCTTTGGCATAGGTCGAGAAAATGATCAAGAAGTTTCTCGGAAAACTCATCGACTAAAAGCACTATCAGCATCGGGAATATCACTTGTTTCAACTGCAAGAAGGGTTCCCATTTACCTTTTCAGGACAGATATAGGTGGTCAAGTAAAAGTCTTTGTGGAAAAGACAAATGAAAAGTACAAAGTGCTTGTAGAAATTTTGCCATTGGAGCTTTCAGATGCACATGCTGAGCTGGTTATGGTTTGGGGACTATATAGAGCTGATGCATCATGCTTTATGCCTCTAGATCTAAACAGACATGGAGCAGATGGAAAAAGTAGTACTGTTGAAACACCATTTGTACAAGGACCTTCAGGCAAGGTCACAGTTGAGCTGGATTTTGAAGCAAGTTTAGCCCCCTTCTATATCTCCTTCTATATGATGTCACAACTAGTTTCTAACATGGAAAGCTCAGAAATCAGGAGCCACAGGAACACGAGTTTTGTGGTACCTGTTGGTCTCAGTTCAGGGAATCCTGCTCCATTGGGTCTTTCCTTTCAGCCAGATGGATCAGTGAATTTTGCTCTCTTCTCACGCAATGCAAAAAGTGTAGTTTTGTGCTTGTATGATGACATATCTGTTGAAAAGCCTTCTTTAGAGATTGATCTAGATCCTTATATTAATCGATCAGGTGATATTTGGCATGCTGCTTTAGATTGTTCTTTGCCATTTAAGACGTATGGTTATAGATGCAAGGCCGCTACTTCTGGGAAGGGAGAGCTGGTTCTTTTGGACCCATATGCTAAGGTTATAAGGAGTGTTATTCCTCGTCAGGGTGTGCCTGAGATAAGTCCAAAATATCTTGGAGAACTATGCCACGAACCTGGCTATGATTGGAGCGGTGATGTCCCTCCTAGCTTACCTATGGAGAAACTAATAATTTACCGCTTAAATGTGACTCAATTTACAAAGGACAAGTCCAGTAAGCTACCTGATGGTCTTACTGGAACTTTCTCTGGCATTAGCGAAAAATGGCAACATTTCAAAGATCTTGGTGTGAATGCAGTGTTACTCGAGCCAGTTTTCCCTTTCGAGGAGCAGAAAGGACCCTATTTTCCGTGGCATTTCTTTTCACCTGGAAATATGTATGGACGTTCTGGTGATCCTCTTTCTGTCATTAAATCTATGAAGGATATGGTTAAGAAATTACATGCTAACGGGATAGAGATTTTTCTTGAAGTTGTTTTCACTCACACTGCAGAGGATGCACCTTTGATGCATGTTGATAACTCTTCATATTGCATAAAAGGTGGTCCGGATCTGAATATTCAAAATGCATTAAATTGCAATTACCCCATTGTCCAACAAATGATTTTGGACTGTCTCCGCCACTGGGCAATTGAGTTTCATGTTGATGGTTTTGTTTTTCTAAACGCTTCTTCCTTGTTGAGAGGGTTCCATGGAGAGATTCTATCTCGGCCTCCATTAGTCGAAGCTATTGCCTTTGATCCTATACTTTCAAAGGTCAAGATTATTGCAGATAATTGGAATCCACTAGCCAATGATTCGAAGGAAATTTTATTCCCTCACTGGAGGAGATGGGCAGAGATAAATATGAGATTTTGTGATGACATTCGAGACTTCTTGAGAGGTGAGGGTCTTCTAAGCAATCTAGCAACGCGACTTTGTGGAAGTGGGGATATCTTCGCAGGTGGACGAGGCCCTGCATTCTCTTTTAATTATATTGTCAGAAATTTTGGACTTACACTTGTTGACTTGGTTAGCTTCAGTAATAGTGAAGTGGCTTCAGAATTAAGTTGGAACTGTGGAGAAGAAGGTGCTACGACTAATAATATTGTCTTAGAGAGACGACTTAAACAAGTTCGTAATTTTCTGTTCATATTGTTCATTTCCCTAGGTGTACCAGTACTTAACATGGGAGATGAGTGTGGTCAATCTTCAGGAGGTTCCCCTGCATATGATGCTCGAAAATCTTTTGATTGGAATACTTTAAACACTGGTTTTGGGATTCAGACTACCCATTTTATTTCATTCTTGAGTAATTTAAGAATGAGAAGGAGCGATCTTCTTCAAAAGAGAACCTTCTTGAAGGAAGAAAATATCCAGTGGCATGGGAGAGACCAATCTCCTCCGAAATGGGATGACCCATCCAGCAAATTCTTGGCTATGACTTTGAAGGCCGATGCTGAAGTCAGCAAAACATCAGTCTCCATTGGAGGTGACCTGTTTGTTGCCTTCAATGCTGCAGGCAATTTAGAGAGTGTTATCCTTCCACCACTTCCAACAGATATGGTATGGTATCGTCTCGTTGACACAGCTCTCCCTTTCCCCGGTTTTTTTGATGAGAAGGGTACTCCAGTTGAAGATGGATTAGTTGCATATGAGATGAAGTCTCACAGCTGTTTGCTGTTTGAAGCACAGAGACTAGCTGAAATTTAATTCCCTTTACACTTGACTGTTGTTTTTTCAACTTGAGTCATGTATCATGAGGCCTCTTACTCCTTCACAATAGGTTTTAGCAAGGAAACACAGCATATTAAGACTTTCTTCTAAGAGGCAACAGCTTGTAAAGCTCGTAATATATATATATTTAAACAAGAGGCGTTTTATGAACAGGCGAATAAATAAGAGGCTTTTACTGAGAGTTACTTGTATCTAACATTTTCTGTTGCAGCTGGAAGAACCTAGAGTTCTTGTTTAAAGCATGTAAAGAGTAATGCCATTGTAGCTTTATTGCTGCAAGTTTATTGAGATGATTGTATCCTCTATTGCTGAATAGAGCACCCAAATTGGGCAGACAGACATTCCAGCCCGTTTTAGTGGAGGATATTCATTATAATTTGAGTCTTTTCCTCTTAATACAGAATAGGACATGACAATTTGCTACTACATTAAAATGTACACAGCTAATAAATAGACACTCTTCTCGGCTGGGAGGGAGCACAAGCCAGCACAGTTTTTCCATGGGGCAGGAAGGAGTCCTGGCAAATTATCTGAAATGAGATGTTACAACTTGATGGCATGGAGTCGTTGTTACTATAGTGACAGTTGGAATTGGACACTCCATATATATTAACTGCACTGGTAGAACCGGGCATACTATTGACGAACCTTCTGTGAACTTTTCTTATCGGCAAATATTTCTTGATAGGGAAGAGGCGGCAACTTGACTACCACTCCAAGGTGATGGCCAGATCCAAAAGACTTTCTACTAGGTGTATCGCGCGTTGCTTCTCCTGTTGTTTCAATCTACTCGCGACTGATTCTGGATCAAGTCCCTGTGCGTCTAATGATTCAGTATATTCAGATCGCACCTCCTTTAACAGTTCGTCCACCTCTCTGACAAAATCTATCCTCAAAAGCATATCATCAGCTTCCAAAGCTGGTCTTAGAGGACCTTGATGCTAACAAGAAATGCAGAGAGTGAAGGAAAAGCAACTTTAGATGCCTTGGTATAATGAATTAACGCACATACCACATATAGAAAAGTGAATGTAAATATCACACCAGAAAAATCAGGTTATGGATCTTACAGATTAAGACTAGGAAGGTGAACGGTTCATATCAAATCAGAAAAGCAATTTGAAAGAGTAAGTATACCGTGTCAATGTCGAAACCTGCAGGTACAAGAATACTAAATGGGTCCTCTCGAGGAAATGTATCAACCATACGTTTTTTACATGCCTTGAGCCATCCTTCATTGTCTAGTCCACCATCATGCATATTCAGAAGATCATTCAGTAGTCTCATGGCAGGAGTTGCTTCCCGCTTCAAAATCTCTGTCTAAATGCAAGAATGAAGGTTCAAGACAAAAGAAAACAACGATAAAGACAGACACGCAGAAAGTGGTTTTTTTTATTATTTGAAGTAGTACTGGATTCTCTTTCTGATAGGCCCTGAAAGGAGAAGGAAGACTGTAATGCCAACAGGTGCTTATTATATTGATTTTACCAAAGGAAAAAAAAAAGGCACCAAAAGAAACAACTTGCTCAGCTTATCTATCTATGAACATGCAGATTGCACGATGAGAGATAAAACATGAGTGCATGACCGAGTCAGGAAAAGAAATGAGTAAAATCCTGCCATTTGAAATGTAAAAGCAAATTAAAAAGGAAGGATTCGAGTGAGAAGTAAAAATAAAAAGTAAATCACATCTACTTGTCAATTCGCCAAAGATCAATAAATGGGTAAAGCTACTTATCAAAGTTGGATATTTAAGATGATGGGCACTTTATCAAGGTGATAGTTAGCCACACCAAAAGCTACAATCGGCTTCAGAGGGATACAACACATATGAGAAGAAAGGAAACTCCACTGGACATTACAACAACAACAACAACATACTCAATGGAATCCCACTTGGGGAGGGTAGAGTTGGACATTATAAAGGTTAAAATTACCGAGTATAATTGAGCTAAATGAAAATACAGGGTAAAATAGTCACCGTTTCATTTATTGATACTAAGGAAATATGAGTTTTTGGTCAAGAGCGCTCCTACTGAAGCATAGTTTTCGCATACCTCAACTCGCCTGTACAAGAGATCAAGACTTCGAACTGCATCCTTCTCATCCTGGAAAACACAACAAAGATATCTTATATGCATTAGATTTTTCTTTGGTCCTTTTCCTAAAGAGTTGGTTGTGGGGGCTCACTAAGCTACCGCATATGGACTTCCAGAGGATATTTCTATACAAGCACAGAACTTAGAGGCTGCATATTCTTCTAGGACACTAAAGTATGAAAAAGACTTATTACCATTTCCATCTATGCAATAGTACCATACTAATCAAAGATTGCACACTGCATATGAAGGACTTTAACCATAAGAAGATATCCAAAGTAATGACTGAATTGTCAATGAAGTGATGAACAATACCTAATAGTAATATTGCGTGAAATATCATGCATGTTGCACTTCATCATTAATTGTTACAGTAAGTCCTCTAAATTTTCTCATTTAAACAAAGTCATTTATTTGGGAAAAACCTTGTCTAGATTCAGTTCCAAATTTGATACTGCGTAGGCATGCTAAATTTTGAAGCAGACAACGCTTCCCCTTTTGGTAATTGAAACCAAAACATCTGAGCTCATGAACTAAAAAACTTGCTAAGGTGAATATGACACTTATACTGATGACCAAAAGGCGAAGCTGTCACAGAAACACTCAAAAGCAAAGGAAACAGAAAAGGTGGGTTGTTGAGTTGGACATAGAAAGGTAAAATAAGCCATCAAATGCTTACATCACGCCGAGCAAGATCAAGCCGATTCCATATGATCAATAGAACAAGTTCATCAAGTTCACCTTTTTCCGCAGCTTCCTCAATTTTCTGCACGTAAGTATCAAAACAAGATCCACACAAGAAACAATGTCCAATAAGAAAGCTATTACAAAATTGGAGTTTTGAGGAAAAAATCCCTAGGTCTTTGGACTAGTTGTACATCTTTGAATTAGCAATTGACAAAAAACCTATACCCTTGAAAACGAGGATTTCGGCTTCTAAGATACCCTCTTGAAGGGAACATGAGGTAACAAGGGGTAGAAAAATCTAAGATACCCTTTCTCTACCAAATTTTATACTAAGACATTGGATGGCCAAAGAGAACAATTTCTTCTTTTAAAAAAAAAAAAGAAAAGGGAAAAGAAAAAGACAAAGCAATTAGTAATTTTCTTGTTTGTATTAACACCAGCTCAATAACAACTTTGACATTGTTAAAATTCTCCTTGGCTGGGTAAGTAAGTCAAATATTTAACAAGGTATGATATTAATGTTCTCATAAAGGCTGTAATTCTATTCTTTTAGAAAACAAATACAGTTGAGCATATCATCTATATCCAACCAGAAATAATTAATAATACACATTAGCAATAAAAGTTGTTCACCTCTTCCACTTCTTCAGCTGATCTAATGAAGCTGGCAACCAATTTCTTGGCCTTCAGAAGCTCTTCTTCTGGATAATCTTTCAAGCGCAATGCAATTTCACGATATTCGTCTATCTTTTTCTCCTCTTCCTCCTCCTCCTGTTGACGCAGTCTATGCAGTTCCTTAGTCTTTTCCCTTTGTTGAGCTTGCCATTCCTAATAAGAGAAAGCTTAGCACCAACTTTCAGAGCATGCTAACAAGATTAACCTTTCCTTTTGCTTATACATTGCTCCCTCTATAATAATTTATATTCCTCCCTCCGTCCCAATTTATACGCACAGAATTTAAGAATGTAGGAAAACTTTTTAAAAATTGTGGTCCAAAATAAGTAACATTTTAAAATTAAATTGTTACTAAATATAAAACTGTGTCATTATTTATTAATAGGACTAAAACGGAAAGAGTGTCAGGTAAATTGAAACAGAGGGAATACTATTTTGGGGTAGAGAGCTTCTTGTTCTTATCAAACCTTTTGAATTTGCAATTAATTTTACTACAAAAAACTTAAGAAATCATGTCAGAGTTCGCACTGAAATTGGAAGCTTTTATACCCTCATAACCCTCTCATTCTTTCTCAGGCTGGTGGGGTATTATCTTTATCTTCTACCCTTTTGCAAAAATCAAACTAGAAACTGGAAACCAAAATCAAAAATAAAGAAATTCATTGGTCTCAGATGGGAAAATATGCTCAAACATCAAGGCGAAGCAGAGAAAAAGCAGACCCAGAAACAGTAACAGGCAAAAAAGAACATACATCATCATAATATTCCTTTGGAAGTCCAAAAAGGTCCTGCTCTTCGATCCCCTTGCTCCTATGCAGTGCTAAAAATTGTAACTTTTAGATTTTTTCAATCACTATAGCTAAACAAATGAGTTTAAGAAAAGACTAAAGAAGAGATTAAAATAGAGGTGGCTGACCTGTTCTGGATGGATATTTGATTGAAGTAAAAGTAGAAGTTGTTGAGAGAGATGAAGCTGAAGGAAAGGAATGAGGGAAAGCAGTGCATTTTAATCCCAGAGCTATTGCCTCCATTTCTTGCTGGCTAATGGCTGTTACCTAAAACCCCCGATAAATCTGATGCGGTCCTTCAATTGCTTGTAATTTCCCATATTTTCTGTATTTATGCATTTTTCTTAAAAAAAACCTTATTCCTAAAATAGGTATAAAATAATTAATTCTCTCTTTAATTTTTCAAACTAAACCAATAAAAGAGCTAAAAATGTTTTAACATTTGAAATTCATTTGGTACGAGGAATAATAAATAATAGATAATTTCTCCCAAAATTAATTATGATTTATTCCACGTTTGATTAGGATAAATTTTAAAAATAATTTATCTATCCCATATTAAAAATAAAATAACAATTTCAAGAAAACTAAACGATCCCTTAGAGAGTTGGTCTTTCCCTCTTTTATTTTTACCTTCTCATTTTTCATTTAAACTTTTCTAGACCCATACATGATTCGATTACCTAAACCATTCCAACTATGAAACTAATCTAGTTATGAAAACTTGTTAGTGATGTTTTTGTTTTTGATCTAATTATACTTTTGGAATTCTTAGTCCTTTAATCAACCTATTTTCCCAGTGCCAGCATCTTCATTAAAAGGTGTACATGATACCAGTATAATACGAGCTTCTAAGATCCTCTTGGTAAAACATATTTAAATTAATACGTTAGTCAATTTTTAATTTTCTTTTCAAATCCATAATACCAGCACATGTTCGTCGTAATACAAGTTAAACAGCAGAGTTCCTAGTTATATGTGAGCAGAGTTTTCAATAATTTGGTTTCTATGCTCAACTACATGATACATATATACACAAATATGTACAAAACCAAAACTTGTACAAAAGCTAAAGCTCCTTTGATAATCGAAGAGGCTATGGTAAAAGCAAGTCCCTCACTTTGGGGGTACAAACTATTGTAGAAACAACATCAAACTGCAATCAACTCATCTAACAAAGTTCATACCACCTTCTATAATCATCTCAGCAGTGGCACCCATTGCGCCAATACCACTACTACCCAAAAGAGCCAACGCTAACTCCTCCTCATTCCACTGTTTCAAACCCACACTTAGCCTCTTCAAAACCTCTACATCAACCTCTCGCAGCCAGCTTGGTGTGCAACCTACGATCAAGCTGACAAACCCTGAAAAATAGGCTCTCCAGGTAGCTTTGTTGCAACCGAGGGATATTTTCCCATCCAGAGCACCTGCAAGGAATTTCAAGTGTGCCTCAAGAGTGCTTGCCCGCCGCTTGGATGCAGGTGATGATGAATCCACCCCCCATGCAAATGTTCCAGACAGCACTGCAACGTAAGCAAGGGCATAACCCCCCAACATTGCAACTAGACCTCCTGACATCCTGCCACCGGGCTCCGATCCATGAGCTGATATGAACCAAGATGGCAATGTTTCTTTAATCAATGATTGGACCAAAGCTACCCCGCCTGTGATCCAAACTAATGAAGCACCCAATGACGCTGCAAGCTTTACACGAGTCATTGCTGCAGCAAGAGAAACCTGACCATACTTCATACAGCATTTACTTTTCTTGAGTTTCTCCAATTTCTCAGCAGGTAATCCACTACTTGCAATATCTCTGACAGAATGCATCAGAAGAGAAACAACTTCTTCTGTCATAAACATGACATTAGGGACAGCTCTATGGACACGCAAGTAGAGTATACCAGGAGCAACAGGAGAGATGCCGCCACAAAAATGAGAGCCAAAACCATGACCGAGAAGTGCACCTACACCGCCGTTGCTTGCAATAGAAGATGTAGTTAGACCTAGTGTAGCTGCAAAGCACATTCTAAGCAGTTGAACCACTGCATCCTTATTGTGGTGGAACACAGTACGTGATGCAGAGAAAACAAGAAAGTCACTCCAGCGCTTCACCTTTTGGGCCCATAGAGCAACCATGACAGGCATGCAGGGCCAAGGACAACCCGTAGCCAAATTAGTCAAGGCTGGGCCCATTAAGTTCAGAAAGCGGTCAGTTGATCTATCAAGTTTGTATGTAATGGTGAGGCTCACAAGGGCTGCCAGGGGCAATGGAAGGGTAGCTGGAGAATTTCCACCTACAAACAAAAAAAGCATAAGCTAGACATGCAGAAAGAGATGAATAAACAGCTAAAAACCTTGAACCAGATGTACAGAATGTGCGAATGTCCAGGTCAGTATAGAAAAGCTTTTGACTGCATCAATGGTTGGAGACAGGTTATACATGCATGGAAGGTCAAGCTTAGCACCAGCAAGTTTGTTTAGCTGGCATAACTTGGTTCTTTGAATAGTGGGATATCAGAACTCCATTATATCCAACTCATATGTCAGCGAGCGAGAGTAGACATTTTCACCCTTCCATTGAGAAATCATCACCAGAGACTACTAGTATTATCCAGTTGGTGCTTAAAATATGTTAGAGAAAAGAATGTACTAAACAGAGAGGCACGAAACCGGTTTCTTGTGCCGCAATTCCGCTGGTCTTAAAAAAGCAATCACTTCAACTTAGATGAGTGCTTACCTACGGTGAGACTTGGGACATTCACACCAGTTGCAGCTAAAATTTTCTGTATCTGTTGCTCCACTGTTGCTAAATTTGCAGCTGGGCTTGGCCAATCAGTTCCATTCATAGAAGCAAGCATCCAGATACCCCGTGTCACTTCAGCTGAAAAGTAGCTTACAATTGTTGCCAAGGAACCTGGGAGAAAATCGGCTAGATCCTTGAGACCTGTGAACGGGAAAATATATCTGTCAAAATACTAACACATACAGTTCATTGACTTAAACAATGAACCAGTGAAATCAAGAAATACTTATTAATTACATTTTTCTTCTTTTCTCTTGTGAGTGACATCTTGGACAGGTCAAGGGTGATGGGTGGGATGGGGATATGATATGCTGAGCATATAATTAACTAACTAAAAGTATGCCTTTTTAACACCTTAAGCTTCTAGATGAAAAGGTCACATCATCTCAACATGGTATTAGAGCAGACAAAGTATGGGTTTGAGTCTCACTGTCACCCATTACAAAAAACAAAAAAGAATTTTCAATGCTTGGCTCATGAAAAAGAATCAGGCTGCACGTGAGAGGGCATGTTGATAATATAATTAAGTAAACAATGTGCTCTCTTAAACAATTAAAGTTTTTAGATGAAGGTCACACACTTCAACATGATATATCTCCCCTCAACACTTCTCTCCTCCTGATGAAAGTGGAGGTCCTGACTATCCATTTTTATTTGTGGTAGAGTTATCATTGTAGCATTGAACAATAAGTCTCTTACATCAGACAATTGGTCTTAAGATCTACATCTCTCTCTCTCTTTAAACTGTTACCTTCATGCATGCTCAGCCGTCCGGCACACTAAACACTTCCTCTTGAAGGCTAGACACTAAATCAATCGCAATTGCAATTTACATAATCCAGACCACATTCTCTAACCTGTAGCTAGTTCACGTGGTGACAATCTACCATGAGCACAGGCAGTGAGAGCAGCATCAAGCACAAAAGGAACAGCTTCCAGAATATCCCATGCAGGCAGCTTAAGGTGGAGAGATACATCTTCATTTCCAGGCCCAGATGAGCTACTGCTTCCAGAAGTAGTTGGTGCCAGGGACTGACCTGTTCTATTTATTTTTCTGAACATGAAGTTCAACAGTGCTTCAACAATCTGATGAACAGGAGTTCCAGGGACAAGTCCTGAGAGAGGTGAAGCAATGCATGCTTGATGTTGCCTGTACCAAAGTGTTAATTTTGGAAAAGAATCAAGAAATATGGGTTCTCCAGATAATGGACTTGAAAGTCTAGACAGCCGCTTGATTTTGCTTTGATCTTTCTGCAGATCATCAGAGGATGTTAACTGGGAATTGCGCACCAGCAAAAGGTATTCAGGAGTTAGATGGGATCCCACTGGAACATCCATAACCTTCTCAAGAGGCGGCTGATCAAACCTCCACAACTTCAGCAGAAGAGTAAATGCATTTGAGAAGACGGCATGTGAAGAAATTTCTTCAGACATTACAATCGATTTCACATCGGGTGCACATGAACCAAAGGCTTCACAAATTGGCATCAAAGCACCAGCAAGTTGTGGAACCTGGAAATGTAATGCACAAACATTAAACAAAACGGAAAATCTGGTTTTCTCTATCTTAATCTTATGACAGCTGCTGCTCTAAGTACTTTCTTGAAACCTACTTCAAACAGTTGTGTATATCATTTTACAGATAAGAAATGCCAGCATAACCAGTTATATGTCCATCGAAAAAAATACAAAAGAAATAACATTAAGATTTAAAGAGAAGACATTTCTCCAAAATCCAACAACAATTTCTGGCTTAGCATCAAGGTCCTCAAAGGTACATAAAAGACTGTACTTTATTTTAGGATTCCTTTGGCATGGTAAGTTTCCAATATGTTATATAGGCCCCTGAGTGCATACGGATATCTTTTTCAAAATTTATTTGTGATATCATCAAACTTTCATGATGTGTACACAGAAGAATTCTTTTTTGAACATTTGTCAATTGTCACAAGGTCTCCATCCATGTTGAGTGGCCATGCAATTGTAAGTTAGTCTCTATACTTTACTTGCATGATTTTCAGCAACACGAGCAACATAAATATCATTTAAGGTAATTTATAATGAGATAGTAGCAGCTGAAGTTCAACATACCAGTCCGTGCAACGAAAAGATCTGAACACAATCAATAGATGACACTCCGATGAGAAGAACATTCAGGAATCGAGCATAACCAATCAAATGGCTTTCAGTTCCCGAATAATTAGCAGGAACAGGAGGCGAAAGCAACCTGGTGATGAACAGAACAGTATGTTCCTGCATTAATGCAGATGAAACACAGGAAATGAGTGTGTTGACATAGAAATATCAATTTTTGTATCTGTTTTTGAACTTGGGAATGACTTTCCTGAAACCAACTTCTAGTACAAGTATACTCTATTATCTAAGTTCTTTTACAGCTCAACTAAATGTAAAGTGCTCTAAATAAATAAGGCAGCGTCTTTTAGTTAGTCTTCAGAAAAAACTCACTCTTCCAACATGAGCCACTTTTCATGTTCACTTAAGGGGTTTTCCACTCTCAACTTATTTTGTTTCTTCTCATCACCATCACCACCACCAGTCGACACTTCATGCTCACCACCTTTACCATTCCATCCCTTGTTCTACAAGAGATACGATCCACCAACTAGCAGGCAGTTTCTTGCCTTCTCTAATTCCAGTTGCATACACACCAGATACATTCATTTCATGGTCTCACTCAACCAACTGCCAACCATGGAAGGTGGAGACCTCTTCATCTCTTGATGCTAAAGGGATAGAAAGAAGGTGCCAAGCTGAGCATCCTCAACCTCCCTCCTTGATTTCATTTCTTCACTTTTCCTCCTATCCATGGGTTAGGGATCGACAGCATCTGCCAATCCTGGAGCTTCTCGACCTTTGTGCGCTACTTCCACTGTAAATGGTTATGGCTGTGGCTTTAGCTGTGTAATGTAAGTGGTGTTTGGGAACCTGTACTAACTGCTAAATGGATTCTTTGGAAACAGAAAAAGGGAAAGAAGAAAACAAATATGTTTTGCACAATGGAAAAAACCAAATTTGTATAGACAATTTTCATAAATAATTTAGACTCTAAAGGCTCTGAACAAAGAGAGTTTTGAGGTTCAACTACTTCAAATAGTAAAATACACTTTTTTTATCTAAAGAGAAGGGAAAGTATTACCTGTATATTCCAACCACGAGCAAGAGAGGCCCCACAGAGAATAGTAGCAGCAGAAATCTTGTCATCATCCGATCCATTGACAGCAATCTCATATATTTTCTCTATTTCTGCTAAACTTCCATCAAATCCATGAGCTTAATTTCAGTTCCATACCACTGTATAAATTTCGAAAAAAGAACATTTGATATACCTGGCTTCAGGAAAGAAAAGGTTTTAACTGAAGACCAGGCAGTTACTAAGAAAAATAAGGGAAGAATCTATTTTATGGCACAACTGCATTTTTCAATTCATGACTATTAACATATCATACCCCTTCAAGATATAGATTGATGAAATTGAGAGCCCGAATTACTAATCCACCCTTAAACTAGATATATTTTCCAATTTATTGCACTTTCAAGAGCTTTTTATAGAAACTTTTTTTTATGAGATAGGTAAAACTTTTTTCTAGTATAATAATCCCAAGCGAGACCAAGTATAAGACTAACCCTTCACAAGATTTTTTTTCTTGCCAGTAGTAAATTCCACATTATTCTTTTTTCCATTATAGTTGATTTTGCCATCCATTCTTAATCACCCCTCCCTATCATGTTGTTCCTTCTCTGTTTCATCCAATTTCTTTTTCATAAAGAAGATCTCCTTTAAAGCTGGATCATTATCTTCTTTCCACCAACTCAAAATCAGCATATAAAACTCATCCCACTGAAATTCCTTTTTAAAAATTATTTAATTTCACCATTCTGGTTTATTTCCAATAACCTCTTCTACAACTTCCAAAAAGCTGAGTAGGTTGAGCATTCTTTATAACTTCTAGTTTTGTTCTTTAATCATTCTAGTTTAGATTCTGATCCACTAAGGCATAAACCAGCGAGGATGGAATACTTCATGTTGAAGGTCTAGCTTTCTTTCAATCAGCAAGTATCATATTGTGAGTAGTTAAATCTGCATCAGGTATCTTATTTATATATCTTTTCACACTCCTCACATGTCTGAGAACACCAACTAGGCAACATGAACCAGTACCACAATGTAAAATATTACTTTATGAAGCAAGTATCCTTGGCAGAAGATAACTAGGAAATCAGAAAACAAGGAAAACTTTCTAATTGACAACTCTGTTGTACCTTGATGCTGGTGTTGATACCAAAGAGCTGACCATTGGAGGAGTTAAGGGAGACCCCTTCATCAATGATGACCAGCCAGGCATTTGATTCGAGACGCTACGAGGAACTTGATTGCATCTGCCTTTCACATATCCAGGCCACAAATAAGCAGAGGTGTCCAAAATGTTTCTGGCAATGCAGGCTTCGACAATCAAGTGTCGCAGGTTTCCAGCTACAAATTGTTAGAGATTAGCATAAAGACATACACTAATAGCCTCACATGTTAGTGCATAGACGAGAAGTAGCAGATGCACCAATGTAGATTAAGTTTTCCAATCATATTATATGAACACAATCAACCGTCAAAAACAAAATAAATGAACTTAACAAAACAAGGGGAAAATAGGAAAATAACATAAATACCCAACTGAGGAATTGAAAAATTGAAAGTTTCATCCAGTTACCATTGCATTGATGGAGATGGGGCACAATTTTAGCAATTCCATCAAACTCTTTAATGCCGTCAAAGTAACAGTATAATGCAAGTTAACCCACATTGGGACACTAAATACAAGGTCAGACGCACTGATATGTTTTGAAATTCAATAAAGAGATTAACTCACTGCAATTGACAGGCATGTCATTCAAGCTCATTCCCTCAAAATAGCCACTCCCAACACTTAGACCTGAAAGAAACATCATTGCTTTTGCAGCGGCTAGATTTGCCAATGGAGAAGCAGGCAATGGTGGGGTCAACAGGCCTTCATAATCGTCAAGTTGTTGAAGGCTTAATACCAAGTCTTGGTGAAGTTTGGAGGACTCTTTCCTTTGATAGGTAGAGCTGCTATTCATTTCCTCCTCTTCAAGAAGATTCACTATTGCTACTGGTGTAATCGACAACAACAAGCATAAGCAAGTATCCAAGCGAGGTACTGGTCCCTCACTTGAATCCCTTTCCTACATTGACCAAAAGTGGTTAGAACATTCTACAATGAAACCAAAAGCAAAAAACCAGACACTTAGAAAGATTGTTAAATAGCAGTTTCAGTTTTTCCAATAATCTGAGTCCATCATCCTGCTCCCCGCACCCCCACAAATCACAATAATGACACACACACATCATACATATTCCCAGAACCTTTTGTAGAAAGAAACTGAATAGTTCAATAGCAAAACAACCCTAAGTTTAGCTTTAGCTAATACATCAGTTGACTTTCCAGCACTTTAAAACTTGAAACCATTCTTTCCCAGAAATATCACATCATAGTTTTTTCTATAATTTTGCTCAAGGGGAAAGAAAGATAAGATAATACAGCCTGAATTCAACTTGACAAAGGATGGAAGGGATTTCATCATGAATGCTTACTCTATTAACAAGCCTTAGGGCTGCAATCCATAATCCAAGAAATGTGTCCTGCCAAGTTGAAGAGTTAACTGCCTGTAGAGCCTTCACTAAACCTGCAAAACAACTCCAGTTTAGCAATGTCATTTAGAGCATGTTATACACAAAAATTTAAGAGGATTGTATTATGTATACCGGTGAGTGTTTCAGCAGCACTTGTAGCCGCTACTTGTGACCCGTCCATGATATCTTCTAGAAAGAGATCAATGGGAAGCCAGAGCACCGATGGACTAGCACCATGACACTGATCTGCAGAAGATATAAGCGAACCAGTAGCCATTACAGCATGAAACCTTTTGTGCGAACTTGTTTTGCATTTTCTAGAGAGGACTACACGATTATCAGATGTTAACTGCACCAAATCCTCCGGAGAAATATTCTTAGAGTTTCTCAAAGCAGATGACTTTGACACGAGAAGTCTTAAATTCTTGGTAAAGGACTCCCAATGCGTGGGCCTAAAGAAGAAAGAAAAATTTGAACAATGAGCCACTGCTATATGATTAGTCAGAACAGCTAGAGATTATTTATTGCTTAAGAACAGCAAAAGAAGGCAACCATAACATGCAAACTTGAGTAAGAGTACTGCCACTATTAACAAGAGCAGCAGTTGAGGGAATAAAGGTATATGAGCTTACATGTTCGTGCGTGCCAAATAAAGGATTGCAGAAACCACTTTATCTCGAAAAAATTCACCAATTATTTCAATAGCCATAACTGTGTTCATTTTACATAATACATCATGCTTTTCTGTTCTTCCCCCAGCAAAACCGTCATGATTATTCAATCCCTTATCTTGAGACGTAATAGGCCACCTAGACTTCTTTTCAGCAGTCAGTTCCAGCAATCCCTCATCATCAAGGGACGCATCAACTAACTCCCATACAATTGTAAAAACAAATTCAACCACAATTAGACCACTTTCAGACCCCTGAAGTCCAAATATTTGGGAAAGATGTAACGTATCATTTATTGCTTCCATGATCCTGCAATTGCATTCACATTTGTTAACTGTTGATACTGAATTAATTGACTGCATTTGCATTAGTTCAAACGAACACAAAATAAGTTCCCAAATCTGAGTCAATATACTTTTCATTCATATTGATATCTTATTAATTAAAAAAAGGGGAAAACTCCAGGAGCATAACATGAGAAAAATAATTATAGGTCCTCTGAGCTCCACTTATATCATTTTCACAAGAAGAGGATCATCTGAACTTTACAAGGCAGAATTGAAAGAATCCTCATCTTGAAAATGGGTTCTCCGGAGGTGAAAATTGACAATATATAAACAAAAGAAATTACTGGAAAAAGTAAAGCCCTACCAAGTCCTAACAGAGTAAAGACTACAGAAGAAAGATATTTTGGAATTAGACTCTCAACTAATATTTTCCTTTAAAAAATGATATTTTGGGCTCTGGGACGGTCAAAAAAGATTAGAACGTTATCAACTGAAGCTGCTGCTTTGGTTAGGTAGACAAAGTGTCCAAGGAAAGTCAATAACCTACTTTACTATGACACAAAATGACAAAAGTAAATAAGTGTAGGCTTTCCTTTTTCATCCCCATTTACCATTCCACCTTCTCGGAACTCACCATTTAACCAGAAATCTAAATAAATTAATAATTGAATTCCCATCTTGAGGTAGTCTATGGTGTCCAACACAAATGTTGCATTGCATCAATATTTTTCAGAGCTAAGATTAAACTTAATAATAAAGGATACGAACAAACAAAATGCTGTTAATGAGATAAAGTGAAGAGAGGATACAAGAAACGAGGTGTACTTTTGATAATTTGGAGCATTAATCAGAGATGGCAATGAGAACGCATATATTTTTAGAAGTTCCATATAAAGCCTGTATGCCACTGGATAGCTCCTTCGAGTAGGGATCACTCTGCAAAAGGAAAAAGGAAGGGAAAGTGTGAACGGAAAAGACTAACAATCCATTAACCAATCACCACACCTCATCCCAATTCCTAAACTAGTTGGACTATGTGAATATCTATATCCATCCCCTTCTATAACAGCCAATTTTAGTTTTTTTTTCATAACTGGAAAACCCATTGTTTATAGCTTCAAAACTCGGTAGATTATAGACTCGCCCCTCTAACCTTCTCCACTTAAATATGATACCTGGTTCATAACAAGATTCTTACTCGTGACGTGCGTCTACCAAACCCCTACAGGCTTTCATTAATTTGATTATGTCTCAACATTTCTCTACAAGGACAAGCTCGTGAAAATATCTGTATTGATCAATGAGTAGTAGTGAGAGTTTTAGGAAATATGATGAATAGTTATCATCTCATTTTACAGCTTAACTTTTAACTAATAGAGTTAGAAGATTATTGTTTCATCATTTCAAACTGTGAGAATATGTCCCCTATATAAATATTCCGTTTCCAATTCTGATGCATTCCAAAGATTAAAGAAAGGGCAAAAAGACTAAAGTTGAGAACAAAACCAAAGACCTGTTGGAAAGAAGAGCGAGAACGAACATAGGAGGGACAATACGAAGCGCCAAAGCTTTCTCAAGAAACTTCCAAGCAATAGGAACATTATTAGCCCAACAGATATGAGAAACGAGAAGGTTCGCAACGTCGATGGAGGGCATGGAGAGTCCGGCGGAGTTAAGGCTGGAAGAAAGTTGCATGGCCCACATCAAAGGGTCGGTGCCTCTCATCTGAGCGGACTTGGTGAGTTCCATCACTCCGTCCCATAGGCTTGATTGTTGTACGGACAGCATAGCCACTGGGGGATTTTCGAGGTCACCGGAAAAAAGAAAAAAAAAAACACTTAGGGTTGAATGTTAGATCTGAAGATCTCTCATGAATAGTTGAGAACGGAAGAAGTTCAAAGTTTGGACTGGCGAAAAGGAATTCCAAAAGTGTTTGCCCTCTTTACTTTTGTGTGTATGTGTGTTGGAGGGACTTGGGGAATACATACAAATACAGATTAGTCAGTTTTGGAGGCTTTTGATTCTTTTCCATTCACTCTATATAACACTTTCCGCTTCCGGACCTACTTATATTTTCGAGTCGTTTTCAAATTTTTGCCAAAATATTTTGAGTAAATAAATAAATTGGTACTTTTATTTTACTCAATTAGGGGATATTGAATAAAATACGATTTATTTTAGTTATAATAGCATTTTATTGTAATGACCACAATTAATTTTTCATGTTATATGTTATTTATCTATAATAGTATTCTATCTTATAACAGTAGTGTCGTTCAATATAGTAGAACACTCTTTGTAAAATTAACTCTTTATAACAATCATACTCAAATATTGCGTGACCAATCAAATATGAGAAAATAAAGAAAATTTTCCTCCCGGCCAAACACACCCTAAATAATTTGTGAAGTCGAGATCCGGATCATCCCTTGCCAAGGTTAACCAGGTCTTGTCGGGCCAACAAAGAATTGAATAAAAGAGTGTGACTTTTACGGTCCATTATTAAGGGGAGGGTCAAAATCTATGTTTAATGACAGGCAATCAATAATTTGCCCAACTTTAGGAGTAATTAAAAAATTCCAGCATTTGTCAAAGTGTGGAGATTCACTCTGAGATTGTGGTCACCCAACTACTTTACAACTTTCCCCCACAAGCTATGACTTCTTACAAAAGCCCATAGAGCAGGTATGAGCCTCTTTGGCCATGTGAGATGAAATCATAATTTGAAATTATGATAAAAAATTATATGAGATAAAGTTTGAAGTATTGTTTGGATATGCAATATGGGATTTTAAGTTGTATTTTACTTATGAACATAAAAACCCATAAGTTGTAAAAATTATTCAAATAGTCCAAATTCTTATACAATCTTACCAAATAAGTAAAAGTTTATAATAAAATATAGTACACTATCACAAAGCCATTCTAAGAAAAATATAACTTAAAAATCAAACTTTAGGCGTTTAGACATGCGATTTCATCTCATGAAATGAAATTTCAAATTCTCCAAAAAGCTTGATTTGGGATTTCAAATCATGAGATGGGATTTCGTAAATACAAAATTTATCCCACAATTTTATATTTTGTAAAAAAAAATTCATCATTTTATATATACCAACTTATTTACCAATTATTCATTTAATAAATATAAACAACTTTTGCCAACTATTATATTGGACATAATATTTACCATTTACTCTCACCAACCTTTACCAACCAAATTAATTACGTCTAACCATCATTTACCATTTACTTCCACCAACTTTTACCAACCAAATTTATTAGTTCTAACCATCCTTTATTTATCAACTCATACTTCATTCTATTTGAACATCCAAGGGGAATTGAAGACTAACCAAACCCTCTATCATCTTTAATTGGTGAGGTAAATATTCTCACCCTTCCTTTTTATCAGCAAGCAACACGTCTAATTAGTTCATCAATGCATATATTTTGCTACTTATATTTTTCTAAAATTAGTTCATCCATGCATATCTACTCTTTCAATTTTTTACTTCTACAAAAGTGCGATATAGTGTTTTTGATTTGGTTGATTAGCTTTAGGAATAAGTTGTAGACATGAATCTTTTGTGTTCGTATTTGCCGTTGGTTTCTTTATTATATTTTGCTGCTTATTTTTTTGAAATTAGAGTACAATGCACATAACTTGTCAAGATAATTTCGGGATTTCAGACGAAAATTCAGTGGTTGTACCTCCACCAGTTAACAGGGTAAAGATAAGCTAAAAGTTTAATCAATTTCTTTGTGGTCATGTGAAGCAAATTTTCAGATCGATGTTATGTAATCAAAGTGAACATAGCGAATGCGACTTGTTATCACATTGTTGTTATATTGTAGAAACGTAAAAGAATGAGTAAACTACGTGGTTCAAATGCTGAAAAATGGACGGACGAGGATATATCAGTCTTCATCGAGGTCCTACATGAAGAGGCGAGGAAATATGCGTTTAATGATTCTACAATTAGTGGTCCACGCTGGAAGATAATCACCGAAGAATTTTGGAGTAAAACTGGCAAAAAAGACAGTTATGATGAAAACCACATAAAGACCAAATATAGAGGATTAAGGAAAGATCTAAAGTATTTCAAGGACCTATTTCAATCTTGCTCCGGATATGGTTAGGACCCTGAAACTAACACAGTTACCTGTCCTGCTGATATTTGGGAACAACATGTGGCCGTAAGCTTGTGATTAGTATTGAATATTTTTCCTCTATCTTTGTGAACTTCATAAAATCCAACATTCTATTTTATATATTTTTTCAGGAAAAAAAAACAAAGGTGTTAGTATTTCCAAGTTTAGACTTAAAGGACTTAGTCACTGTGAATTATTGGATGAGATTTTTGGGAAATCAATTGCCACGGGTAACCATGTTGTATACAGTACGACGCCTTTACAACCAACAACAGGTGAACCTACTGAAGTGGAGGAGGATGTATTTGCTTGTGAAGACAACCCTGCCAATACTGAATACATATATCATCCTATGAGCATGAATACTGGCAATGATAATAGAAGTGGAAAGAGGACTATGTGTGATGCATCTGTTCCAATTGATGGTGTCACATCTGCACACCGCAAGAAAAATCGATCTATATCAACCGAAGGCATATTTGAAGGAACACTTGAAGTAGAAGAGAGACAGAGAGGAAGCAAAAGAAAAAGAGAAGCGGGAATAGGAACAAGCACAATCATCAACACATAATGATATTGATATCTACTCTGAGCAAGTTGTGATTATTCAACTACAAAATATCATGAATAAGCATGATATTGATAAAAAGAAATTCTCACTAGCGGTGCCGCAGTTGCTTAACCTTGGTGTTCGCAAGATGTTTGTCCACATGACAGAAGAATATCAAGTTCAATGGATTGAGGACTTGGAAAAAATTTGATTAATTAGTTACGTATAATAATCATGTAGCCATGGAAATGAGTTTCCTTTTCTTGATAATATATTAGCTACAATGTTCTATTCTAAAGAAAACTTACCAGATAGAATACTTGTCTTATTTACATAAACACATCCCTCTGTTATTTGTGCTTCATTTCTGTATGTTCAAGTCACATACAAATGATACTCTTTGATGACTTTACAACTTCTCATTGTTATGATATGCATGATGTGTTCGATCTACTATTTTTATAGGTTATTCATAAGAGTCCGTTGAAGGATATGAGCATATCAAGTAGTGCCAATGAGTCCAATAGTGACGTTGAGGATGTTATCTTATGCGTTGCAACAGCTGAACATATCGAACAACACGCGAGAATATAGGTTGTTATGTCGAACACAACAACATACATCTAGGCCTAGTATGGAATGGATCACTGAACTTCTTTGTGGACATCGCATGCATATGTATGAGTCAATGCAGTTATATCCTGAAATATTTTGCCAGCTTGTTCGTTTGATGAGAGAAAATAACTTGTTGTCAGTCGAGCATCGAATCACACGGGTTCAAGTTGAGGAGGCTGTAGGTATTTTTCTAACAGTTATTTCACGAAATGATAGTCAACGATCAACAAGTGAAACTTTCCAACATTCACTTGAAATAATTAATCGGCATGTTAGAATAGTTACCTAGGCAATTAGCAAGATGACACCAACATTTATACAACCAAAAAGTATGTCTGGTGTACATTCAAAAATTCAACATAGTACCCGATTTTGTCCTTGGTTTAAGGTAAGATTTAAAATATAATTCCATAATTTTTTTTACTTTATGGAGTGGTTCACAGTAATGAATTTATTCTATGTTGATCACTAAAACATATTTGATATATGTGTGTCTAATGCTCCCAGTATATGTATGTGTGTAAAGCTCATGTTTATTTTATGCCCACAAACTAATGTTGATGTATTCTCTATTTGGTAGGATTGTGTTGGTGCGACTAATGGAACATATATAGAAGGAGAGGTTCCAAAAGCGATACAACAAGCATATCGTAATCGCAAAGGAAGAACATCACAAAATGTTTTATGTGCTTGTGATTTTTATATGAAGTTTACCTTAGTTGTAGCTGGCTAGGAAGGTATTGCACATGACAGTAGAGTGCTTGAGAATGCAGTTCTTGATCCAACATCACAATTCCCATTTCCGCCACATGGTAACTTTAATTAAATTACACCCTTACGAATTTTAATCGTTTGGAAAAAGCCATCGCTTAAAATAAATATTATTTGTTTACATAAAAGCTATCTTATTTTCCAAAATATTATTTTTGTTGGTAGATAAATATTATGTTGTTGATGTTGGTCTTCGAAACACGAAAGGATTTTTAGCTCCATACAAAGGACTGCGCTATCATTTGCAGGATTATAGAGGAAGTGAAAGAGAGCTTTAGAATGTCAAAGAACTATTCAACTTTAGGCACTCATCTCTGCGCAATGTGATTGAATGAACTTTTGGAGCTTGAAAAAATAGATTCAGAATACTGAAACAAGGCATGAACCATTGTGAAATTGACAGACAAGTGGCAATTGTCATAGCTTGTGCAGTGTTACATAATTTTTTACAAGAATACCAAAGGAGTGATGAAATATTCACGAAATATGAACATGATGATATAGTTACTAATGATATGAACCAACAAACAACTCAACGTAACAATGTTGGTTCGTCTTCTCGATTATCTAATCGAGAAATACATGATCAACGCAAGAAAATTATCTGTACTATGTGGGAGGATTATATTAAAGAGTAGTACACTACAACTCATGTTTAATTTTACTTTTTGTTGAACTAAAGTTCGATTTTTAAGTTGTATTTTTCTTAGAATGGCTTTGTGATAGTGTATTATATTTTATTATGAACTTTTACTTATTTGATAAGATTGTATAAGAATTTGGACAATTTGAATAGTTTTTTACAACTTATGGGGTTCTTATGTTCATGAGTAAAAAATACAACTTAAAAATCTCAAATTGTATGTCTAAACAAAACTGCAAACTTCATCTCATATGGTTTCATATCATGATTTCATCTCGCACGGCCAAATGGGCCTTAAGTAGGCGTTTGGACCTGCGGTTTCATTTCGTGATTTAAAATTATGAGATGAAATTAGCTTTTGGACATGCGATTTCATCTCATAATTTTAAATCATGAGATGAAATCTCAAATTCTCAAAAAATCTTGATTTGAAATTTCATATCATGAGATAGACTTTTTTAAATATAAAATTTGACTCACAAATTTATATTTTATAAAAAACTCACCATTTTAAATTTACCAACCATTTGTTTTAGATATAAATAAAATTTATTGTTCGTAATATTACTTTTACCAATCTTTGCTAACAATTTATATTAGATATAAGTTTGTCAAATATGTGAGNCGGCAAATCTGATAAGGCCCAACAAATCTCGGGCTGAACTCTAACAATTTATATTAGATATAAGTTTGTCAAATATGTGAGAGAGGTAGTACGCTACATCTCATGTTTAATTTTACTTTTCATTGAACTAAATTTCAATCAATAAATGTTGTATTTTTTTAGAGTGGTTTTCTGACACACTGTATGATACTTTGTTATGAACTTTTACTTATTTGGTAAGATTGTATAAGAATTGGGGAAATTTTTATAGTTTTCGCAACTTATGGGGGTTTTATGTTCATGAGACCAAAAATACAACTTAAAATTTTCAAATTGCATGTCCAAATAAAACTTCAATTTCATTTCATATGATTTCATATCATGATTTTATCTCGTATGGTCAAATGGGCCCTAATAATCTAATACACTATCCAATTATATAATAGTTTCTGATAGGCCTACTGTTATTGTAAAATATCAAAAAGGAACAAATCATTTGTAAAGAAATAATTTGTTTCAACTTGAATCAAACGGTCGTTTATTGTTTTTAAATCGTTTATCCTTGAACGAGATATTCCATTTTTCTAATTTTAAATTATTCAATAAGTACGAGTTGCGCATGCATTTTTCTTTAGCAGTTGGAACTCATTGATTAATTAACATAAAAGATAAGTTTAAACATAAAAGATTGTCCTAGTTTAGGATGTAATTAATGGTTAACATGCTGGAAAAAAAAAGTCTTTAATCTAGGATTTTTTGTAATTAGCAACTATAATTTACTAGTTAAAGAACAAGATCTTTTTGATTTTTAAAATTTCTGCCAAGTTAAGAAGAGAGGGAGTAGACACAGGGAAAGAAGTTTATTTAGTTTGTCGGAGTCCCATACGTACAACTTGCTACCAAATCAACAGTGTTGTGTTGGAATTCTTGAGATTAATATTTCAATATAATTATAAACTTATAAAATATCGTCTCAATTCATCTTATTTCATCATATTCAAAATCTGACACGATTCTCAAGGTTGAACTAGATATTCTTATTTCTCTTCCTCAGTTCAACTGCCTCTCAATTGTTACTGTATTTGAAGCTCAAATCGTGATTAGAGTACTGATTTTATAAGTTTTGGGTGGTGAAAGCTACTCTTCTTAAAATAATTTATATTAAGATTGCTCCATTAATCTTTAATGTTAAATACGAGCCTTTTAATTCTTTTATTTATTTAATAGTGTTAAATTGATTATTTTATTTATATATCTTAAATATAATGCTAAAATTTATTCAAACCATGTTTAAACTTTTAATGAATCATGTTTAAGCCGAAAATCTATCAAAACAGTCTTTCTATCCCACAAAGATAAAAATAAAATACGGGTGCATTCTATTCTCTTCCAATGAAGTCACTCAAAACTTTAATCATGTTATTGATTAGAATAAAAGAAAAACAAAAGTTAGATTCTTAAGACTCAAATGTTAATCATGTTAATTTTTATTTAATCATAAACCATAACTTTATATCAAGTATCAACCAACAACTTAATAATATTACAAGAAAATTAATTTCTTCAGACTCAAATGACACCCATGGAAACTGATGAGATTTCAGTAATTGAACTTTATATATCTGAAATACTCTAGCAATAACACACTGCATTATAATCCAAACCAAATTTCTTTTTAGTTCAATTTGCAGCCTATTCATCTGTATATAGGACTATACTATATCTATTCGAATTCACGCTGTGTGCGACCAATCTAATCTAAGTTTAATAATCATACAAAAATACTAGAATAAGGATATGCTAGAATAGAGAAACTACACATTTAACATGTTGCTATACTTGAGATCGCTATTGAGAAGTATTAAAAGATGGTGATTGAACAGTTAGAGGGACCAGAGAAGTTGACTTATGGAATTTTGCTTAGCTGAAAAATCTTGTGAAGAATTCATGTTCACCCTTATCCTGAAAAGAGTAAGTTGATAATTTTAACCCTATCAGACACATCTGATCAATTCACAATCTCATAAAGCATGTGTTTGGGTAAAGGGGATTAGAGTTAGGTGGGTTTTGGGGTAGGTTAAATGAGAGACGGGTTATATTCAGGAAATTGGGTATTTAAATTTAATTTAGGGGTTTTCATTCATGGAGGGAGATTTTTGCATATTTTGATAACGACAGGGGTATATTTGCTCCTATAGTATAACTAGGGACAAAATTAGCTAATAAATAAAATAAAAGGGATATTTTTGACCCTTTTCCCTATTATAATTGTTCTCACAAGTTTTTAATTTTGACATATATTATGTCATATTACAAAAGCGTGCAGAGTAATTTACCCTTCCTAGCTTTTGCTTCAAAATTTTTTTCCTTGATATTGCTACTTTATTACATGAATTACTTGAATTATAAATTGGAGGAGGAAAGGGAGAGGAATGGACTAGGTGAAGCATTTTTGAAAAAGCTAAAAGAGAGTTGAAAAGAAAGAAAAAAAATTAATGAACTTGGTGTAGTATGGAGTTAGTGAATTAAATTGAATTGTTCAGATTGGATGATAATGGGGGAAGTCTTGAGTACTCCATTTGACAAATTCTCACAAGAACTCTAGCAAATTAAATGTGGGGTGGATTTTGCACCTTCAACACTTAATTAGTTAGCCAGTTTGCTCATGAGCTAATTTTGTGAAGTTCTTGATTTTTGCTTGTTAGGTACCATGACATCAAAAGGAAAGGAGGTGGTTGTTGCGGATCCAAGTGTCAAGAGAGCTAGAAAAGGCAAAACGGGGCTAGTTCTTCAACTTTCAAAGCCGGCCAAGCAAGGAGATTTGGAGCAAAAGCGGTAGATCCTCATAGGCTTACTTGGTTCAAAACTCGAAAAGAAGTCAAGTATGCACTTGAGAACTGTATAGATGAGGGCCGATTGACACTTGAGTTTTCGATCATTCGGGACAAAATACGTGAGTTGGGAGTAGGTTACATCTTCAATGATCCGGAGAGGTGCAACCTCACATTGGTGAGGGAGTTCTACACAAATTTGGATACGTCATTCAGAGAGAGCACCAAGGTAAAGATCAGAGGTCAGGTGGTGTGATTCACAGCTAAAAGGTTCAACCTTCCTAGAGTCACCTGTAGTAGACCCTCCGGAGTATTTCATCTCGCTGGAAAAGCCTCTATACAGAGACATCCGTCACACTTTATGTGGTGAGCACTCATCCACCCATTGGGCGAGGGATCATAATGGCCCTCATTCCATATTAGCATTTGCTTATTTGAACAGGGCGCAAAGATGTGGGTGAAGTTGGTGTGTGTTGTCTTTCTCCCTGGAAGAAATATGACAGAGGTGACTCGAGAGCGGATTGTCTTGGTATACATGTTGATAAAGGGAATACCGATCAAATTTGGTATTGTGATTCATGACAATGTGAGAAGATCACGAGACAATTGCAGATGAAAATATTGTCACGGCAGTCTCTTGACCATGTTCTTGAGGGAGACAGGTATTGAGGAGGAGGATACAGACCTCGTCTTACCTTTGGCAGGACACCTGGATGGAAAGATGATAGTCATCACAAAGGTGAAGGAGACTGTCCCTTCCACAGGCCCTCTTCTTACTATAATTGATCAGCAAGCCTGTGATGAGAGTTGACAGGGTCGTATATTTGGGTTGCTGGAATTACAGCTGAAGCTAGGAGGTCGACCCGCCACTGCAGAGGAGATGACAACTTTAGAGGCACGGTACGCGCTCACAGAGAGCGCTATGTTGATGTGCCGAGTGGGCCCAGCCTTTGAGGAGCTACTTGATGATGATGAGGCCACAGTCCTTACTGATCATGTTGATGACTTAGATATGGATGAGGAGGATGATGCTGCTACAGGCGCCATACAGGTTAATGACGAAGATGATGATGAGGATGAGGAGTATAATCCCGAGGATGATTCTTAGTAACCAGGAAGTTCTTTTTCTCTCCCTTTATGATATAATTATGTGTGCACTGAGGACAGTGCACCTTTTGAAGTGTAGGATGGAGAAAAGATACATTTCTGTTGTTCTTTAATTGCTATATTTGTAGTAGGTCGTAGAATTATTATGTCATTCCTCATAGTAGTAGCTTGATGATTCTTAGGTCATGGATTGTAATAACTAGTATGGTGATGTTGACTTGGATGCGTGGGATATTTTGACTTGTTGTTCATCTTGAATATATATTTTTGGTTGCTTTATTTTGGAGTCAATTTTTTTTTGTTTGAGTTGTCGTAATCATAGGGTAATGACATTTACCTATGATAGATGGATGACGGCTGTCTTAAGATAAGATTCGTCACATTTTTTTTTATTTTTTTAGGATTGAATCATAGGCCATCTGCTTGTATGCTTGTTGATATTCTGCTTCGCTACTATGCTGGGGTAAATAGAATAATCATCTTTATTGCATGAGTGAGGATCCATGAAAGATACACACATCTCTTTAATTTGGCTTAATATATCCTTTAGGGCTATGATTATGTGAATGTGTAGCTGTAGAAACTGATTTGAGTGATGTTGCCATGAGAAATGAGCTGAATTGCTTTGTATGTATATATTGTAGCATCTAGAACTTGCCTTAGTGTACGTAGAATAGCTAGTTGGTAGGGATTTGAGAGATGATCAAGGCATTTCTTTAAAGAAACTATTTCTTTTTCCTATAGTTGTTTTACCTTCCTAATCATTTTCCCTTGTTAACCCCCTTTGAGCCTAAAAGCCTTATTCTTTCTTAGCCTCAATAGTAGCTTAATCCCTCTTTTTGTGACACCTCAGACTTATTGATCCAAAGTAGTCTTAGGCACTTTAAGACTTGAAAGTTAAGGTCTACCTAAATAAAATATCAAGGGAAAAAGAAAAAGTTGTGGTAAGAAAGGAAAAGTGAGAAGAAGGGGTGCCCATAAAACATGGGGGTTGTTTACTTGCTACTAGGGAATTGAAAGAGAGAGCTTTAGTTGCAAAATTCTTTATGATTCTATGATTAGTAAACTAGCAGCCAAGTAGTAAAAAATGGGGCAAGAAAAGAAAAGACAAGGGTGAGTAGGTGAAAGGTGAACAATCAAGAGAAAAGGTGGTGGACAAGAAAAGTGAAATATGTCTTAAAAGTGATTTTGGTGATAGTCACTATAAAATAAAATATCAATCCTACCCGTCCCTTAGCCGACATTACAACCAAGAAAAGTCCTTGTGATCTTAATCTCTTGAAGCAATTAGGTATTCTTAACGTACATGAAGGGCAAGCCTATGATATGATTACTATGTGCATTACATCATTTGTGAGTGTAGTGTGCCTTATTTATTGTGTTCCATGTATTTATATTGATGAATTTGAGAGAGGAATATCATTAAAAGTGAGGGGCGCAAGAGGTCTAATTCGCTGTACTATTTGTTGCATGTGTCACATTTAATCATGTTGGCCTTTTGTGTTGAAAAGATGAGCCATTTATAGAGGTTGTGTGATCTTGAGTGTGAAGCTTGCATATATATTTGATGAAATTGTGTTGCTTATGATAAACCACTCTATGAATGATTCATGCTAGTTGGTTGAGTATGAGTTGACAGAGGTGTCAAGTGTGATGATCAAACATGAGTTTAGGTGTATTTTAAGGATTGTTCGAGGAAGAACAATGGTTTAAGTGTGGGATGGTGATGTTGGAAATATTTTTATACCAATTTACCATATTTTTACTCATATATGATCATGTTTTGAGTTCACAATCCTTAATTTATGCTTAAATTCATGTATGTGTGTGCTTTATGCACTAACAAATGATTTGAGTTGATTTGAGCAGGAAACTAAGCAAAATGGGCTCAAAAATGATGCAAGGAATGAAGATTTGAGGAGCTAAAGGGTCTGGTGCTATGGCTGGCGCCTCGCACCAATTCCCAAACCTCAAAGAACAAAAACTTCAGGTTGGGGCTATGGCTAGCGCGCCACACCAGCCCTTAAGCTTAAGAGAATTGCACTTCACAAACTTGGTGAGATGAGTGGCGTCCTGTGCCAGAGGTATCCAGACTTAGAGAAATTTGACGAACACCTTGGCAAGATAGAGGGGGGCGGTGCGCCAGGCCTTGTCTGGAGCTTAAATTATTGGATATTTGACTAAGTCTGTGGCAAGATACATGGGGCAGTGCCAGGGTCATTCCGGCGCAGAAAATGCTGTTTTTAAAGTCAAGTTTTGCAGGGAAGAAGCGTTATTTGATGACTCATCTATAAATAGAGGCCTTAGGTCATTTGTTAAGCAGCTTTTGACATCTTGGAGCAGTCTTTAATCATATTTAGATTCTGTCGTTCGTTTATGAAATCTTGTAAGACGTTTGGAAGGAAGACACAGTTCTATAACTAGGTTTTCTCTTCTTCACTTCATATTTTTGTCTGATGACTAAATATTTATTTTTTTGTTTGTCTATGAGTGGCTAAACTTATATTCTAGGGATGTGGCCATGGTGAATTATTGATTGTTTGAAAGACTAATTAAATTTGGTTCGATTCATCAATTATGATTGTTTGTATTTATTTGTGCTAATTTGTTATTTATAAGATTGATCATTTTGTAAGTAATCTGTTGACTTTCGATTGAACCTGGGAAAGCGAATCAAAAGGATTAAAAATAAATGCAGAACGAGAATTCAAAGACCTTTGAACCCATTGGTGATAGGATAGAAGTTGTTGTTGAGGATGAGGATATACCCTTCAACCCCGTTTAATTGAAATACAAGTAGGCATAACTGTCGTTTCATTATTCTTCTGCGACCATATGAATATAGGCGTTAGAGTTCATGAAATAGTTCTTGAATGGTAGGGATAGTGGAAGGAAATTGGATAGTAACTTGCAACTAAAAACCATAGAAAGAATCATGCCAGTTTAATTACGTCTTGAAAACGTAACTTGAAACCAACCAAGTGCCATTGCCCTAGTCTTTCACCATCATCGAAATACAATCAAGCTTACAATTGTTTTTAGTTAAATTTATATTTGAAGTTTTAGTAGTTTAATTTTCCAAACCAATCTTCATTTTTACATTTTTGTAGATTAATGAAATTAAAGTGACAACCTTATAATGATTAAATGACAAGTCCCTTGGGTACGATATCAGGACTTCAAAATCCTATATTACTTGATGACCACGTGCGCTTGCGTGCGGTTGGGAGATATCAACAATCGGATCTCTGCCTGTGAGACTACTAAGGAAATCTGAGAGGCTCTACAAACAGCTCATGAAGGAACAATCCAAGTGAAATAGTTAAAGATAGACATGCTCACCACTCAATATGAGCTCATCAAGATGAAGGAAGGGGAGTCCATTCAAGAAATGCATAAAAGGTTTACCTCCATCATTAATGAGCTTCACTGTCTTGGTAAAGTTATCAAATCCAACAAGCTGGTCAGAAAAATTCTCAGTGTGCTACCTGGTTACTGGGAAAGAAAGGTTAAGTCCATCACTAAAGCCAAGGACCTGGAAAAGCTCACCATGGATGAACTAATCGACAAACTCAAGACCTATGAACTGAAGAAACAGTAGGATCTTGAGAGATGAGAACCATAGAAGGAGAAAAGTCTTGCACTTAAGGCTGTGAAGAGTTATTCCAGTGAAGAGGAATTCGACATGGCCTATCTCACTCACAGAAAGACTAGTAAGAAAGAATGGTAACTTTGCTAAGAAAGGGAACACCAACAAGTATCCAAAGGGGAATGATTATTGTCACAAGTGTGGCAGGACCAGTATAGAGGCAACATCGAGAAGGCACCACGAAGGAACCAAGTACAAGACAGGTTCAAAAGAAGAGATGTTGTGGACATGGTCGTGACAAGCTATGGCAGCCTGAGGGATACCTCTAACGAATCTGAGGATGGAGGAGATGATTAAGTAGACACTTCCATGTTTGCTCTGGATGATAAACCATCAAATTTTGAATCAATATTTGTACTCGTGGCTAAATCATATGGCAAGGATTACAAGGAGGTAAATTTTCTTGACATCCAAAAAAATCTCAAAACTTATTCATATAAGGAACTAAGAGCGCTTGCTAATGTGCTAATTGATGCATATAATGGGATTACTAATTAAACAGACATGTTAGCTGCTGAACTAGATCAATTTGAAGCGGCAAAGAATGGTTGTTGAGGTCACTAAGCTAAAATAAGAACTTAGTGAGTCCTCTAAAGAAAAACCCACGCTAAAATATAAGCTTAAGAAATGCATGGAAAGTGAATCTAGAGGAAATAAGTCTTTCAGTAAAATACAAGTCGAATTGAAAAATGAACTTAAGAAGAGCAAACTAAGTCTCTCAGCTCAACTCAAGAGAAATGAGGAACTCAAGAAGGATTTGATGAAAGTCAAGACTGAACTTGACAAGTCTCTCAAGTGAACCTGGTCCTCTCAAGCACTCACCTCTGTGAATAAAATGAATAGTAGTTCTAGAGAAGGCACTGACTTTCAAAGAACTAAGGCCCCCTATGACCCCCATAGTAAATATATGTCAAATTCTAACAATTGGTTGTACACTCATTGCGGTCAAAATAGCCACTATAAGGACATTAGTTAGGATAGAATTCTTGTTGATAAAAGTAACTTGAAGTTTGTTAAAGTATGCAAAACTGTAAGGGGACCTGGTGTAACACCCCAAAACTTTCCTAGACCAAACTCAGACCTTGCAAGAAAAATCTTGAAGAAACTAGAAATTTTTCCTCTAAACGACCAAGACAATGAGTCGTGGTCAACTCCAACGACCCATTGTCTAGGTCGTGGTCAGCCCTGCCTTGGTCCTTTGGGAACCAACGGGACATGGAACGACCCATTTTGAGAAACAACAAGTCGTCCTATCACTCGTTGCATCCCCAGATCAGAATCCAGTGGTCCCTTTTCCAATAACCCACGAGTCAACCAATAAATCATCGTGTGATACAACGACTCATGGTGTGACCCATTAGTTGGGCTCGTAGGTATCTCCTTCAGTGATAATGAGTGGCAACAATGACCCGTTGTATCACACAATGAGTCGTTGTCACCACCCGTGGTGTTATGCTCAAGATTGTTATACCCCGGGAACCGAAGGATCAGACCCAGGAGTCAAAATGGAGAAAAACTGAAAATTTGGATTGAAGGCACAGGACGAGTCATTAGATGACTTGTGAGGATACCCTACGAGTCATTGGGTGACTCGTGGGGAGACTTGTATGAAAGGATGGTTGAAGGTCCCCACGGGCGAGGGAACGACTAATGGTCAGCCACCACGGGTCGTCAAGTCAGCCGTGGGGTGAAGTATAATAATAAAATGGAAGGATCGACCAGTGTACTTAACGGAAAGAGACCACGACTCGTCATGTCAGGCAACGAGTCGTGGTGTGAGTCGTTGGGAGGAATTTTAATAAAATGGTTTTAAGTAGGCAGTGAGCTTGACGAATGGTGGCCACGAGTAACGAATCGTTATGTCGTCCGTTAGAGGTTCTAGTGACTAGTTCAGACAATGTACTTAACGGGCAAGGTGACGGATCGTGAGGACTAGCAACGAGTCGTCAGGTCACTCGTTGGGACCCCTGACAGTTATTTTCCTGCGAATATGTAAGGTCTTTTACATAAACTCCTAAGATCCTAAGGCCTAAACTACGACGTTTTGGGTTATGAATAGGGAAATTTAAAGGGGTTAAGTTCAGATTTCACTTCATTCTTTCATGCATGCAAGGTAGAGGAAGTTAGGGAGTGAATCAAGCCTAGAATTCATCAAATCCATTGCAATTTCTTCTTGGGTCATCAAGTGAGATTTAGAATATGATAATCCCAGGTATGTAAGGCTATCAATGGGTGATTTCTTTCACACCCATGTCCATCCTCTATGATTTTTACAAAAATTTTATTAAAAACTCATGGGGTTGTAAAGATGATTTTTTAATAAAAGTCTAATGATTTGATGATGGGCTTTGTGATTTTAGAATCTCATCATAATCTATGGGTTTTGATCAGTTTTCATTATTTAAACCATTTATAATTTTATCGATTTTGATTTCTTTGAAATTAAGCCTAATTATGCATGACCCATGATGAATTGATTTACGAACCAGCATGATTTACGATTTGAATTATGGATTTATGACATTACCCATCATTATTTTATGAATTCCAAGATATGTGCATGATTTACAAGTATGTATGAATCTTATGAATCATGAATCATGTTTTGGCCGACTCACGGGCCTCGTTTCATGACTAGTTCACGTATGTACAAGTATGTTTATGATTATTATAATTTAACTAGCCCATGAATTCATGCATGTTATACTATGAGCACTATATATGTTTTGGGAGTAGTATCAAACACCGAGTAGGTTCGGGGCTCAGGTTAAGCATCAAAACACCGAGTAGGTTCGGGGCTCAAAGTTAAGCTCGGGATCTCATGAACTACGTGCCACCGTAGGTGTATGTCGGGACCCTCATGTTAGTCCCGGCCCAATAGCCCCTTTTCTTGGTGATATCACACTTTTTATGGTTCTACTCCTTGGTAAGGAATGAACACCCTCCCGACTAGTGTCGGGCTTCATGTGTGCTCATATGGGGTATGTCGGTTACAGAATCTCCCACTTTTCCTCATGATTTATGCATGTTATGATTATGTATGTTGGCTCAAGGTTAAGTAGATCTCTTCCCGTATGATATGATTATGTTATGTGACGAATGTTTTGAAAACCTTGAGCCATATGGATATGTTATTATGATTCACGATACAAGCATGACGTCCTACTCTTTTGATCATTTATGAATTTCATATATGTTTTAAATGTCCATTTACTTAGAGTTTTTGCATACCAGTACATTCCACGTACTGGACGCATAATTTATATATCATTTCATGATACAGGTCCCAGTTCTCAGGCTAATCCTCACCCTCGTAGATAGTTTCAAATTCGCTCTCGGCACTCTTGGTGAGTCCTCATGTTTCGAGGGCTGTATGTTCATCCTTACGTTATTTCTTCAGTTTATGGATTGGATTAGTTGGGGAGCTGTTCCATCAATCTGCCCTTCTTCATGTTTAGAGGCTTTCTATCAGATCAGTAAGTTGTATTCACTGCATTGTATAAGTCTTTGTACTAATTTTCCTTTGGCTATGTTATGATTATGTTCCTATATGTTAAGTCTTCCGCTCATGTGATTGGATTAGATGTATTCTCAGTTAAGGGTCACATGGGGTCTCTCGGGGCTCCCTGTCCCGTGTCTATGATCCGGTGTACATTTGGGTCGCACAAGAATCCCTTCGCACTTCCAAAGGGACAAAATGATAGGTGACAATGACTCATTTTCCAACCAACGAGTCATTGCAATACCTGCTGAGGTTGATAGCCAGTCTCACTTTGTCAGTGGTCACGGAGGTACTAATGATCATTGGTTCATCCAACACCTGTGGTCCTCTTGTTGCCGGGCCCAAAGGAGCTGTGGTCATATTTCCAGACCATCGAGTCCCAATGAGTCGTAATCTCAACCAACGACTCATTGTGTGACCCATTGGTCCCTATCGATAGTTTACCCTTCTCTTAGGGATATTTTTGTAACTTTCCACCTTTTTAATCCCTAAACTACATCATTTTGGGTTATATTCAGGGAATTTAGAGGGGCAATTCCATTCATATACTTCATTCCTTTCATTCCCTCTAGAAGTAAGATCCTTAGGAGTTTTCTCAAAAGTCAAAGCAGAAGCTAGGGAAATTGACTTTTCTTCTCAGATTCTCAAGAGATTTTCTATGAGATTTCTTTACCAGGTATGTGAGAATTTAGCAAGGGAATTATCCTTTGCTTGTGCCCCAAAATTCATCTAATTTTCTTATCAGCCTCTAGTCTCTGAGTTTTCGAATGTGAATGAATTTTCAGCCAGACTTCGTCTATCATGTGGAATATTATTCATGCTAATAATAGTTATATTTCCACTATTGTGTGACTATGTTGATGCTTGTTTCTGTAAATGGATTCTAGCCCTTGCTTTTGAATGTAGTAAATTAGTGTCTTCCAAAATTGACTAGTTATTCTGAAGGTTGCTAGACTTCTACCATTGTTGGGATTCCCATATTGTTAATATCAGTTGATTATCTCTGAAGCCGTTCATGCTAGTCCAGTTTGTAACAAAATACTCAAATTTCTACTCAAGATTTTTAGAAATGTCACCGATTAGTTTGACTATAGTCTTTTCGAGGTGTTAGTGGTGCCTCCCGCATTTCAATTATCATATTTTAGTTGGTTCTTTAGATGGTTACATTGCTTCCAGATAAGCAACTCTGACCAGTCTTAGAACCACCAACTTCAGTTTTAGTTGGTTCTTTAGAAGATTAATGCCTTAGATAAGCAAATTCTCCGCCAGACTTAGAACACCAGTTACGAATCCAAATTCGATAATACTTTAGGGTACTTCCATATAGGTATCCCTGACTTAGTTTTGACCTAATTTGAGATATTAGCTTAGTAGTCAGACTAGGACTATCCAGTGGGAGTAGGACTTAACACCGAGCTGATCGGGTTCCAACAAACCCGTGTTCCAGAACTACATTGCCACTGTAGGCTTAGCCATTGGCCTTATGGCCCTAGACTTATGATCACCCAGTTCATGGCTTTATACCCTGGCAAGGTATATTGTGTCCTATCGATGGGGCGTATACATCGAACTCCACGTCTAGTTCATGTGGTTATATATCGGTTAGACCTCCTACTAGTCGGCACAGTTCTATTTCACCAGTTCAGTTCAGTTTCAGTTTAGCTCAGCTCAGTACAGTTCAGTTTAGCCTCAGCTCAGTATCAAACTATATGTCTATGACCATCAACCAGTGGTCATTATTGATCTACATTTCGCTTATATATTCAATTGTTCGCTAGTATTTTAGTTGGTCATTTATGTCATTTTAGTTCAGTGATTGTTTCCTCAGTTTATATTATCTCTCACTCTACTCACTACATTCCAAGTACTGACACACCTTCATGTTGTGTTTATTATGATACAAGCGAAGGTTCTCAAATTTCGCACCGTTAGTAGATTCCTTCAGGTGATATCAGCAACAACAGTGGTGAGTCCTCATCTTTCGAGTGACGATATTTTATTTTCTTTTAGTTATTCTTTTAGTTAGACTTTTAGAGTTAGCTGGAGGCTTTCAGACATAGATCAAATCACTGAACATTGTTTGTTTTCTTTCGCATGTATTGACTTGTCAACTCGGGCTTTTTTTAATTGATTTTTAAATCTTCATGTTACTCAGATTAGCCAGTGTTAAGTGATAGACCATGGGTTGGCTTTAGGTTACTTATGACTCCAAGTATCGTGTCTCTTCCAGGGTATAGATTTGGGTCGTGACACTCTAGTTCATACACCGGTTCGCCAAGAAGAAAATTAATTCTTCCTACATGGACTTGCAGAGACCTCATTCACCCTTTCCATAGTCTGAAGGACTCAAGCTGATTTGGGTTTTTCCAAAGCTAATCAAAGATTTCATCTTGTAGGTGAGATTAGAGAGGAAGCCAAAAATAATTTAAGGGGATAATAGTTTGAGGCATGTTGATCTAAGAATTAAAGATTTTCTCTCTCTCAAATCCCTTCAAGGAGGAGTATATCCTTCGAGATGGCAAGAAAGGATACATTCTTGGTGTGGGAAAAGTTGGAAGAACTATTGCTCACGAAATCGAGGATGTGTTATATGTAGACGAGTTGAAGTACAGTATGTTGAGTGTGTCTCAAATATGTGACAAAGGAAATGAAGTGAGATTTATCTTAGCTTCATACACTGTCACTAATATTGATTTTGGGGATGTGATCCTGATTGCCAAAAGGTGGAAAAACATCTATGTGGTTGATATAAACTCCATCAGTGGAAATAACTTGACATGCCTTAGTGCTCTTGGAAGATGATGTTGAGTTATGACATATAAGGCTTGGTCATGGAACCTATTAATTATTGAACAAGTTAGATATTGAAGGACCCGATCAACCAAAAGTCAACCCTGAGCTTGCAAGGTTAAACTAAAATTTTATTTGAAATCGAGTTCTTAACTTTAGGCTTAAAATCCCCAATTTCCATGCTTATGTACGATTCTAAACGATGAAATAATCGCTAAGTCGGAAATTTAATGTCAAAATTGGTTTATGCAATACCCCAAAAGTTTCTGTAAGACTCGACTCGAGATTTGAATTATGATCAGCAGAAAAATTGATAAAATTGCCTCAAAAGATGACTCAATGTACGAGTCATAGTTTGGTGGTACGGGTCAGAGAAGACCTTTTGGTTCAATTAAGAGATTTCCTTCCTCAGAACATGAGTCCCCACTACGAGTTGTAGTATGTGTGTTACACCTGTAAAATTCCATTGGTTAGTAGGCGTACACGTGGATTTGTGACGAATAAAGAGAGCATGATACAGAAAAAGCCTTCAAGCGGGGTTGACAGGACCAGCACGCACAGAGCCAGCGCGATGCACTAGCCAGCAGCGCACTGGCCAGCGCGACGCGCCAGGCCTGTTGGCGCCCTTGAGGGCGCGGAGCGGTATTGTGTTGCCATGATGGCTGGTGCGGGGCGCCCCAGTCCACCGCCTTGGCAAGTATGTACAGTCCCTTAGTTTAATTTCCTCATTTTATATATAACCCTCGGCCATAAGTGAAAAGGGACGCAAATCTCTTTGGTTTTTCTCCGATTACTCGTTTAAATGTGGTCCAAACGTGAATTAACTTCAAGTATCGAGTTCTGTTTGGTAAAGTATCTTTACGGAGTTATTTCTCGAAATTCGCCGAGCAAAAATTGTCAGAATTTCTCCAAATTGATTCCTAAACGGCCATAGGCATTAGATAAGCATTTCTCCCTTTCCAACCCTCGTAAAAATTACGTGTTTTCGGCCATATTCTACTTAAGTTGAATTGTAGTTGCTAATAGCATTAACAGTTATTATTTTTTTCGGGTTTAGTATTGAAATTAGATCCATTCTTTCAGTATCAACGTTAGAGTTGAAAAGATCTGAATAATACAAGTTGAAACTCATCGCTATTCGGGAAATGCATACAATCGAGGTATGTTAAGGCTAATTCCCTTCGGCAAGTTACTTCCTATAGTATTATAACACAACGTGAGCCCTCGTAGGAAAGTCAGAAGTATGTTTATTGTGACTAGCTGCTATTGTTTGTTGAGATCAGTACTTTATTTTTAGTATGGGATTGACCTTACCCTGTATAGCTTTTCGTGACCAACCCTGTGGTTACTTACGTCGTTGCCTGCCAGGGCTATATGGCATTGCTCCAAGGAGCCATGCCATCCCAAGGGACGATTTAGAGGCCCAAGGGCCATATTACAGTCCATTCCATGGAGAACTAGTTATCTTTGTGCGCATCGGCATCATACCCGTTGAGCCCGGTGCCCAGCAGTAAATTACTTGAGTCCACCGTAGACTGCATAATAACTACAGATCAGGAGCCGAACGGGCTCAGTGCAGATCCAGGGGGCTGGTAGGACGGCTATATTTACCTGTTGACTTATTTTGACCCACTAGGTTATATAGATTAAAGTGAACTCGCCAGGGCTTATGGGGCCTCGGAAGTTATTCTGTGCTGGTTGTACCTTCCGGCCTTATGGGGGCCATAAGGTTCTTGTTTGTACTATTATTGCTAATTGTATAGAAGTTATAAGGTTATATCAGGTTAATTCTCTATCCCTCCTATTGAATTGTTCAGTGTCATTATCAGTATTATTCAGTCATTTTCTTTTCCTGCCTTACATATTCGGTGTATATATATTGAAATGCACCTACCTTTTTGGGGTGTCATGACATTGAGTTTGCAGTGTGGATAGACGATGGACGACCTTCTTAGCTTTCAACTAGAGTCGCAGTACAGTTAGCCCCTTCCTTCGAAGCTTACGTAGTTAGAAGGTTTGCTCTTTTGATTGTATATTTATGGGTAGGTCGGGCCTTGTCTCGATCATTATTCCACTCCTAGAGGCTTGCTGATTATAGATTTCCACTTGTTATTTTGTTGTTGTCCTAATGGGGCCTATATATGTTTTATTTCATGATGGCCATGTTGGGCCTATTTACTTATGGTTAGTGGCCTTGTCGGCTATAAATATAGTTATAGTTGCCTTGATTTTCATTCTACTAAAACTAGAAAGCATGGTGGTCTTGTTGGCCTCATGTTATCAGCCGTGAGGCCGTATTACAATCGAGATATAGCCTGTTTTATTTAATTGAGTTGCAGGCATGCACTAGACGCTCATGTTTCAGCCAGGTTAGTCAGATTCCAGTGTGGCACTAGTGCCAGTCATGCCTCTCAAGGTGGGGTGTGACAAACTTGGTATCAGAGTAGGTCGTATTGCAAGGAGTCTTCAAACCATGTCAAGTAGAGTCTTGTGTATGGATGTATTGTGCACCACATTCTATAGAAAGGAGGCTACGAGGCATGATAGGTGTTTACTCTTCTTTTCTTCCAATCATGGTATAGAGCTATGTTGTGTAGGGTTGAGTCCCAAGATTACTACATTCTGCTTGTCTATAGAGAAATGTCAATTCCATGGATGCAGATTACACCGGCCGGAAGTTAGCAACGAAGGAGAAGGCACTAAAGGGTGCCTCAACAGAGCTAACCTGATCTGAGGGTGAAGGAGACTTCATCTCGGGCTCTCAGCACTCTTTTGCCACGCCAGAGCCACCACGCTGCAAATGTGGCAGAACTCCTCCAGAAGTTCCTATGTCGCCAAATTTCTGCATCAGGAGGTCGAGCGCCGTGTTCATGTTAGCTCGTATAATGGCTTGGCCAAAATGTCAGCTAGTGGCACCTATGGTTGCAGAATCTTCAGGAGGACCTGGGAGTTCGAGGGTACAAGAGTTCCTCGCTTTGAGGCCCTGCAGTTCATAGGGACAAACCGGAGATAAGGACCCTCAGGTTTCTGGACTAGCTGCAACACATTTTTAGGGTAATGCATGCCACGACTCAAGGAGTCGGTTGAGTTAGTTGTATTTCGAATATGGGATTTAGCAGTATTATGGTACGAGAGTTGCAAGTCCTGAGGTAGATATGTTCCCCTCCGACTTGGGCTCCGCCTTTTTAGAGGCCTTCCTAGATCATTATTTGCCGCGAGAAATCCGAAGAAATCGGGATGAATCAGTTTCGGCATTTAGGAGTGTGGTCTGATGAGTGTCCAGGAATATTCTATGAGGTTTGATTCTTTGGCCCGATATGCATTAGCATATATAGACACTATGTTAGCTAAAGTGCACTGTTTATTATGGGGCAGCTCCTAATGTCGCCCAAATCACACCTCATAATTTAGATATAAGCGTCATTGTCAACATAGAACCCAACAAAGGTTGAGGTCGATCTCACAGGAATATGGTAAGAACTTAGGTTAATGTGAATAACTATTACTATTGATTTACTTATTTCCAAAGGGGAAAAATATAGAATAATAAACAAAGTAAAATTGCGAAATATTGAAATTAAATTTGGTTTGTATTCAATTAACGATTTGACTAGGATTTTGTTACACCAGGAATTCTCGACACATAGATGGCCTCCATTCATGTGTCGGTTAAGAGTATTTGAAAGCCATACATGCTAGAAAAAGCCCGGGATCGACAAGCGCTAAGTCGGCGCCTAAGGCAAAATGCGACTTTATAAATCGCATTCCGGACGTGTGACTTATAAATCGCATTCCCTAAATGCGATTTATAGTGTCCATTATATATAAGTCCCACTTCGGTTTTAAAGTGATATATTTCATTGATAATTGACAGAAACGTAGAGAAACAACAGAGAGAGACTTGGCGGGATGATATATTATCGTCCGACATTACCACAAAACATAGTCCAAACCTAAATTAATCTGTGTACCGAGGTATTTAGCAGCAGGGAGCATTCCTACGGATTTGTTTTGCGAAATACGGCCGACGAATCGTCGAGCTACTGGACTAAGGTAAGTAGAATTGCTCCAAACTAGTGTCTATGTACTCCTAGTCGTAAAGTAAATACTTCTCCCTTCCTGGACTTCTGAAAAATAAAGTGTTTTCGACCGTCTTTCGATGCTTCCTAAGTTTAGCTATAATTATATCGAAAAGTGACGCCAGTCCTTCAGAATAGTGTTGTATTTAGTACTCAATTGACGTGTATATGAATGCAGTTGGGAGAATTAGCCGGAGTAATCGACCGAGCCTCGTCCGACAATGGATAACTCGAGGTTAAGGTATGTAAAGCAATATCCTCGGCAAGTTAGAGGTTTTAGTCGTATAAATCATAGTAAACTCCGTAATTGAATTCTCGGAGTTGAATGCTGAGTATTGAGTAAGTTTAGTAAATCTGGGTTGCGTTGTCGTATTGAATTCGGGTCAAAGATAGAAAAGCATGCGCCAAAGGGAAGAAGTTAGCATTCCAGATTCAAGATAGCCTATTGTATGATTAGCAAGCATGTTGTAGAATAAAAAAGAAAACAGATTTTCAGAATAAATTTAGTAAAGTAAAATCAGATAGACAGATAGTATTATGGCTACGTATCTAGCTACTAGACATGAGATATTAAGTACAGATTGAAGGCCCAGATAGATAGTATCCTCAAGCATAGATTAGCCAAACAGTTAAAGAAAGATTTCAGAATCAGTATAATCTGTAAAGAATCAGTATAGTATAGAAAGAGATCAGAACGAGAAATCAGATTTCAGATAGTCTTTTCAGTTATACATGCTTGCTATTTATATGTGCTATTTGTTGTTGGAGACTTGATGTGGCGTGAGGGCTCCTTTATTGAGCGTCCTCACCAATCTCTGGTTGGTAACGTCGCCCACCGAGCGGTGGGTTTACGCCACTCCGAGGGGTGGCATGCCGTCCCCAGCTTGGACGGCAGATGGATGAAGCTTTCCCCATATCGGCCTCTGACGCATTACAAGACCGACAGCCCCTGTTGAGTATGTGTCCAGGGTACTGTCCAGTACAGATATTCCCCTGTTGAGTGTTCCGGGAATAGGTACAGTCTCTGTCGTACTCTGTTGAGTGTTCCGGGGGGAACAAAATCCCATTCAAGGTGCACATCAGAGGCAGAGTCCTCCTGACTCAGACACGGTTACTTATATCGGAGGCCAAGGCCTGAGCCGAGACCCAGGGGCCGGGTAGAGGAGCTCCTAGTGAGCAGATGAGTGGAGTTACTTATTTTTGGCTGGTTTTGACCCGGGTAGGGGTATATAGATTGTTTGTTTGCTTGGCGCCATCCGGCTTATGGGGTTGGTATTGGCTCTTGCTTGCTACTTGTATATCTATTTATGTGCTATATAATAGCTACTAGACAGCAGGCCGTCGCGTTTACAGGTACGCCACTGCCCTATCAGTAAAGAAAGCATGATTCAGTTTATACCAGCTTCTTCGATTCAGTTATCTCCTGCTATACAGCATTTGCTAGTTATGTTGTTGTATTCATTGTATTATTTCGCTTGTTGTTATCAGCATCGCCGGTACCGACGCCCAGTGGGCGCTGCATTACTTGCCTGCAGGTACTCATAGACGAGGAGGCGATCCTCGTGATTCTAGCTAGGCTATTGAGTCATCGCTCCTGTCATCCGGAGTCCGGGACTGCAGGTGTAGCCTTTTTCCTTTTGATGTACAAAAGATGGGTAGGTCGGGGCCTTGTCCTGATCATTTCTATTGTTACTCATAGAGGCTTGCAGATTGTATATATCTTCCTGTGGTCTGTTGAGCCGGTCAGAGGCCGTGCAGTTGTATAGCTTTTCAGCATTTCTCGTTATCATGTTGGCCGTGGTGGGGCCATTGTTGACAGTAGTGGTGACCTTGCCGGTCACGTAGTCTTACAAAAGATTCTTTGTTAAGTTTCAGATGACTAGACAGCATGGTGGCCTTGTCGGCCCGCATAGGTTCCCTAGTATTAGAATGTTTCTGGTTAGCTGTTGATACATTCGCAGGTGGCTATAGGCCCATTTGTCCGGAGTAATGTGTTTACAACCGTTATATAGCTCCTTGCTTTAGAACTCGAGATAGGTTAGCTGCCAGCACCATATGTGCCTAGGCCACCAGTTAGTAGTCCAGGGTCCTTCCAGGCACCAGGTGCCAGTCATACCCCAGGCAGGGCGTGACAAACTTGGTATCGTGAGCAGGTCGTGTCCCAGCGAGTCTGCAAGCCGGTGGATAAGTAGAGTCTTGTCTATGGATGTGTTGTGCACCACATACCATAGGCAGGAGGCTGCGAGGCATGATTGGATGGTTACTCTTCTTTTCAATATGCTATAGAGCGGTACAGTATAGGGTTGAGTCCCTAAAAATTACCGTATTCTTTGATTATATAAAGGCAGATCAACAATACCCTATCACAAGCAGAAGATCAGATATAGAAATAGAAGAGGGCATAAGACTTGAGGTGAGGTTTCCAAATCAAGCAGTAAGTAAAGATAAGCTGATTGATCCTAGTAAGTATTAGAAAGCATAAAGAACCCCTGTGATTACGTAAGTTGTGCAGACCCTCATGATAATAAGCCAGTAGAGCAGGTAAGACTGCTAGCGTACTCGAAGCAGGTGTATAAGACCTGTCAGTGATGAACATTCAGTAATAGTCAAATTTGAGCCAGAAAGGCCAAGTCCACCGTATATGCTAACAGACAGCGTGACATACCTGTAAGATTATAGTTATGACCAGTTGTGACATCAAAAGATAGAGAGGTCATGTGAATCAGATGGGCTCGACTATAAGATAGAAGAAGTATAGGCCGAGGCTTGACGGCACTGCGGAGCACAACGAAAGGCAGGTACCTTGAACCCCAGAGCTCAGCTTAAGCAAGATAAGGGAGAAAGCAGGAATACTAGATTTTGTGGGGAAATTAGAATCACCCCCAAATTGATAGAATATCGTATTAAGGACTAAGTCCTGACTACAGCTAAAAGACAAGAAGATTGCGGTTCAGAATGCCACAAGATGTCCACTTATGGAGAAGTTAAGAAATTACCGATACAGCGACTCTAATCTAGTATGGCCTAGAGATAAGACCCAGCAGACAGTCATGGGCTCAACATAATGTCAAGTAAGGCCACAAAGATTTCAATGTTGACCCCACATTGCAAGAGTGGCGGAATTTCAAATGTATAATAACTAAAGTGTATATGCTTGTTGTGGCTTCCAGAAGGGATGAAAATCCAATGAAATGCTAAGAGAGGTCAGGAGATATCATTAGACCGTAGAAGCGGTAGATCCTGTACAGTATGGAATTTAGCAAGCATGTCGTAGATTACGTATCACTACGTAATCTCGTATGTATTGTACGAGTTATTGATTTATATATGTACCGATAATAGATATGCTGTGAGCAGCTGTCAATAGGGGTTACAATCACACAGACTCTGATTACCAGGAAGTATATACAGATCGTACAGCAGGACCCCTCGTCAAGAAAAGTGGTATGTAAGTGTGATCACGTATGAAGCCATAGAAACTTAGTTCCTCGCTTTTATTGAGTTAATGGACATATATGTTTGTTGCCAGATCTAGGCTTCGGAAGCTATAAAGAGTTAGTAGCCTGAATTAGGTGGTTAGATGATAAGGGTGTGCTAGACTGTCTAACGACCAGCTGGCGCCTCAGATGAAGGTGTGTGGAAGGTCCCTAAAAGATCAGCAACATTATCGCATGTGCTGCAACTGCACTAGAGACCTAACAGCATACTTCAGAGATTAGCAATACCAGAATTTTTCCAGTATGTTATGGCTTCACATCGTTTTCCCAGCCTTGCAGGGGAGAGTCGGCCTTAGTCAACCTAGCAGTTATTACGTGAAACACCCCCGCAAGTCACCCAGCCATCCAAGTCGTGCAAACCCGTGGGTACCCCAAGGAAGGGTCCACATCAAGAGTCGCGATTAATTAGTACTTCAGCCTGGTTCTCGTAAGGTATTCAGATACAGAGCCCTAGCAGAAGGCCAGTCTTTACAGGGAATAGCTCATAAGAATGGGAGAATTTTCCAGAATAGCAGTATAAAGGAAGTGGATGCTCAAGGCGTAAGAAATTGATAGTACCCCGCTAGTACAAAAAGGTCTATTAAGACAAAGAGACGCAGACTCCCGTGAAGATCCAGCGATTGACCGCCTGGGAGTAAGTCTGATTAAGCCCAGCTTTACAGTTGTTCAAAGTAGAATAACAAAGCAGTTAGTTGCCCACAACTCCGCAGTTATGCATGAGCTACTGATGCTCGAGGGAACATTTAGGCATTTCGTTGACTATCAGCCACATTCGGCCATTCAACCCGGCTATTTAGTTATGCAAGGTTACGCAGCCAGATCATTAGAGATCATGATCAATAATAGATCTTCCGATTGATAAAGGCACAAGGTGCGTGAGACGTCGTTCAGGTTATCCCAGCAACAAGTAGCCTTAGCATGCGGCCGCAGAAAGCTAAATAAGCTCTAGCTATACCTCGGTAGATTACTCCTGTCGGTTTCTCCGGCATAAGAGGCCAGTATGACCGTCAATTATATGCCAAGTTCTCTAAATATGAATACGTTGTATCAGTTAAGAAGAGAAAATGAAGTAGCAAATGCCCTTAGCTACAAATTAGAGTTTGGCGTACTTGTAGCCGAACAACGGAATTGTTCAGAAAATGGTACCAATTGGTCAATTTAGTTGTTCGTATAATAGAAATGGCGGACACTAGAGCGGTAATTCAGGACACCGCCGTGTCGTCATTAGTTGCGGAAGTAAAAGAACAGAAATATGAATCCCGACCGGGTTAGCATGGGAAAGCGCTAGATTTCCAGCAACAGAGATGGAGTGCTGTGTTAAAGGTCGTCTCTGTGTTCCAGATGTTTCAAGCCTCCGCTAGTAGATTATGAATGAGGAACATTGCGCCCGCTATCTCCACCCCCGCGATGAAATGTACCAGATATCAAAGAAAACTACCGGTGGCCAAGTATTAAAAGAGAAATTGTCAATTTGTAGCCCAAAGGTCCTAACTGCCAACAGGTAAAAAGCAGAACATCAGAAACCAGGCGGTTAACTCAGGACATAGCTGTGCCTCTCGAAATGGGAAGCAGTGAATATGGATTTAGCAGGATTACTCCCCTGCACTGCATATAGACATGACTCTATATGGGTGATAGTATTTATCGACAAATCATCTCATTTCCTGCCTGTGAGAACTACTTTCTCGGCCGAAGATTATGCTGAGTTGTATATCCGAGAATAGTCAGATTGCACGGAGTGCCAATATCCATTATTTTCGGCATAGGGTTAAGCGCATATAAATTGGCAATCGTTTCAGAGAGGTCTCGGGGTAATAGACACTTGAGCACTGCATTACAACCTTAGACAGATGGACAGGCTGAACGCACCATTCAGACGCCTGGAAGACATGTTGCGAGCGTGTGCTAGATTTTGGTGGTAGTTATTAACATTTTGCCCTTAATCGAGTTTGCCTATAATAATAGCTATCACTCAGCTATCCAGATGGCGCCTTTCGAGGCTCATATACGGGCAAAAATGTAGATCGCCGGCTATTGGTTTGAAAATAGGGAATCATGCTTGATTGGGCCAGACATTGTTCAGTAGTCAGAAGAGAAGTAAAAGCTTATCAGAGAACGCCTAATGGGACCGCACAGAGCCGCCAGAAGTCATATGCAGATGTGCGGCGCAGAAACCCGGAGTTTGATGTGAATGACTGGGTATTTTTGAAAGTGTCTCCAATGAAAGGGGTGATGAGATTCGGCAAGAAGGTAAGCTCAGCCCAAGATTTGTTGGGCCGTACGTATCTGCCGAAGAATAGGCCAAGTGGTGTATGAGTTGAACTTGCCCAGAATTAGAATCGTTCAATCCAGTCTTTCATGTATCCATGCTAAGGAAATGCTTAGGAGACCCATCAAGAGCAGTTCCGGTCCAGGATATCCAAGCTATAAGAGTCGTTTACGAAGAGTGTTCCAGAGCTATCCTAGACAAAGATGATTCGGGCAGATTGAGAACTAAAGATATTGCGTCTCTGCCAAAGTATTGTGGCGTAACAGGAACTGAGAGGAGATGAGCTGGGAGGCGGAGGAAGATAAGAAAGCCAGATATCCTCACTTATCCAGCTCAGCGGGGCGACACAGGTATGTCCGTACATACTATGCAGTACCCATGGTTGCATATGTATAAATGAGGAAAGATTGATGTTTAGATATCAAGTGAATCTTACAGTATTGTGTGTGCAGTACCTGTATTGACTTTTTCTGCGTTTCAGGTTTTTGGGATAGTCCATATTACAGGGAAGTCTAATAAATTTTCCTAAGTAATAAGTTGAGTAAGTTGAGAGGTCCTCTAGATAGAAGATTTCATTCGAGGACGAATGTTCTTAAGGGGGGGATAATGTTACACCTTGTAAATTCCCGGCACATAGATGGCCTATTTGCGTGTTGGTTAAGAGTATTTGAAAGCCATACATGCTAGAAAAGGCCCGAAAGATCGGACAAGCGCCAAGTCGGCGCGTCGCAAGGTAAATAAAGACTTATAAATCGCATTCTAATGCATTTTATAGTGTCCATTATATATAAGTCCCACTTCGGTTTTAAAGTGATATATTTCATTGATAATTTCCAAAAACTTAGAGAAACAGAGAGAGAGAGACGAAGGGATATGATATATTATCGTCTGACACGTACCATGCCTGTAGTCCAAACCTAAATTAATCTCACCGAGGTATTTAGCAGCAGGGAGCATTCCTACGGATTTTGCTCTCGTGAAATAACGCCGACGAATCGTCGAGTTATCTGACTAAGGTAAGTAGAATTGCTCCAAAACTAGTGTCTATGTACTCAGTCGTAAAGTGAATACTTCTCCCTTTCCGGACTTCGAAAATAGCAGTTTTCGCCGTTCGATAAGCCTAAGTTTAGGCTATAATTATATCATGACGCCGTCCTTCAGAAGAGTGCTGTATTTAGTAATTAATCACTGACGTATATGAATGCAGTTGGGAGAATTAGCCGAGTACTGGACTTAAGCTTCCTGTCCGACAGTCGGATAACTCGAGGTTAAGGTATGTAAAGCAATTCTCGGCAAGTTAGAGGTTTTAGTCGTATAAATCATAGTAAAACCTGCAATTGAATTCTCGGAGTTGAATGCTGAGTATTGAGTAAGTTTAAACCGACTTGCCAGTTGTCGTATTGTATTCAGTTCGAAAGATAGAAAAGCATAGCGCCAAAGGGCTTAAAGAAGATTCCAGACAAGATAGCCTAATGTATGATTTAGCAAGCATGTTGTGAATAAAAGAAAACAGATTTTCAGAATAAATTTAGTAAAGTAAAATCAGATAGACAGACAGTATTATGGCTACAGACAGCCATTCAGACAGATGAGATATTGGCTACAGATTAACCATTCGCATGCATAGTATCCTGGCTACTGCATTAGCCAAACAAGTTAAAGAAAGATTCCAGAATCAGTATAATCTGTAAAGAATCAGTATAGTATAGAAAGAGATCAGAACGAGAAATCAGATTTCAGATAGTCTTTTCAGTATACATGCTTGCTATATATATGTGCTATTTGTTTGTTGAGACTTGATGTGGCGTGAGGGCCCCTATTACGCTCTCACCGCCTTGGGTTGGTAATCGTATTCGCCCATCGGAAGCGGGTGGGTTTACGTCACTGAGGGGTGGCATGCCATCCCCAGCTTGACGAAGATGGGATGAAGCTTTCCATATCAGTCTGATCAGCATTACAGAGTACCGACAACCCTGTTGAGTATGTGTCCAGGGTACTTGTCCAGTATGAGGTTCCCTGTTGAGTGTTCCGGGGAATAGGTACAGTCTGTATTTCTCGTAGCCCCTTGAGTGTTCCGGGGAACCAGACCCTATCTGTTGCAGACATTTGTACAGGAGTCCTCCGGACTCAGACACGGTTACTTATCGGAGGCCATGCCTGGAGCGGAGACCCAGGGGCTGTAGAGGAGCTCCTAGTGAGCAGATGAGTGGAGTGACTTATTTTTGGCTGGTTTTGACCCGGTAGGGGTATATAGATTGTTTGCTTGCTTGGCGCCATCCGGCTTATGGGGGTTAGTATTGGCTCTTGCTTGCTACTTGTATATCTATTTATGTGCTATATACTAGCTACTAAACAGCAGGCCATCGCGTTTACAGGTACGCTACTGCCCTACAAGAAGAAAGCATGATTCAGTTTATACCAGCTTCTTCAGATTCAGCTTATCTCCCCGCTTATACAGATTTGCTTAGTTGGTGTTGTTGTATTCAGTTGTATTATTTCAGTTGCTTTATACTCAGTACCAGCAGTACTGACGCCCAGTGGGGCGCTGTATTACTTACTTGCAGGTATTAATAGACGAGGAGGCGATCCCTCGTGATTCCAGCGCCTATTGAGTCATCGCCTCCCCGTCATCCCGAGTCTGATTTCCTGGAGGTGTAGCTCTTTTCCTTAATGATGTACAGTATGGGTAGGTCGGGGCCCTGTCCTGATCATTTCTATTGTTACTCATAGAGGCTTGCAGATTGTATATTATCTCCCTGTGGTCTGTTGAGCCGGTCGTGTGAGGCCGTGCAGTTGTATAGCTTTGGGTATTTGTTTTCATGTTGGCCGTGGGGCCATTGTTGACAGTAGTGGTGACCTTGCCGGTCACGTAGCCTACAGTATTCTTTGTTAAGTTTCAGATGACTAGAGCCAGCATGGTGGCCTTGTCGGCCCGCATAGGCTCCCGGGTATTAGATATTTCTGGTTAGCTGTTGATACATTCGCAGGTGGCTATAGGCCCAGTTGGCCGGAGGCTGTGTTTACAGCCGTTATATAGCCCTTTGTTTTCAGGAACCTGAGATAGGAGCTAGCCAGGCACCATATGCGTGCCTAGGCCCACCAGTTAGTAGTCCAGGTCCTTCCAGGGCACTAGTGCCGGGCCATACCCTGCATGGGCATGACAATTTTGTTCCCCAAGATTTCACAACCACAAGGCTTATACACTAATGTTCTATTTCGGTGTTTAACATGCAATATTGCAAGTTAGGTTCACCTAAATGATTGGTCCTCTATCTAGATGATTTTCACCACGCAACTTGATCCGTATACGGGTGTACTTTAGTTGACCCTTACCCTTAATATCGGATTAGCTATCCCCAGACAAGTTCAAGCTATTAGATGAGGGTTGATAGCCTCAAATCTCCGTTGTTAGTCTATTTTCCCATTCGTTACCTCCTTGGTTCGGTAAGTAAGAATAAGGCAAGTCCTAACGTTTGCAACCGTCAAGAATCAATCAAAACGAAGGGAAAAACAATACATGCATATAATCCCGTTCAAGAATCACTAAGTATTTTTACCTATGTGTTTTAATTCATTTTGGTTCCCAAAAACCTAGTTTATGGGTTTAGCTACTCATGTTTGTGTTATCGCAATCACAAAATATTGAAGAAGTCATAATTGCAACTTACGAATTATTGTAGAATAAAAACCACGTAAATTAAATAAAATTCCAATGTTGCTTTCATTTCTTGAATCAAGAACAATTGTACGAAACTTCTTTCAATAATCACCTGAAAAATCGTTCTATATCCTCTCAGAATCGTCTCCTAAAAATAAACCTAAATTGGATACCGTACCCCCTCCCTTTTCTTTTTTTATTACCCAACTTTACTTTGACCTGACTCTTCTTACTCACCCCTATAATAGGTACCCTCAACTTAGGCAAATTTTCCCGAGTTGAAGTTCACAATGTCCAAGGAGGGATCAGGGCCAAAACAGGTTCATTCATAATAAAATCAGGCGGGTGAATTGGTGTTAACAAAAAGAAAGGTCAATTTAAGCTCAAACATTTGGATCAAGGGATTTTTATTCACTTTTGATAAGTCTTTTAGGCTAAAGTAGACTTATAAATCAAAAATAGCCTATGATCCTTTCCTAGTTTCCTATCCTCTATCTCGGTACGACTGACTAGACAAGTTCTAGATTGACACACACAACCGAATTCAGCTATTAAACCTCACTTCACACATAGCACCGGTCAACATCATCACTTCCACCAATTGCTAGTTCGGGTACAACCATACAATGATAAACAAGTTCACAGTTCCAATGCCATGCAAAGATTCACAAAGGTCATACTTGTCAACTTTCACATACACATTAAAAAATTTTTCGGAGGGGTATCAAATATCAAAATATCAAACAATTTCAGCTCTTGACTGCTTTCAGTTTTCCTACTTTCTTCCAATTGACACAAAAAAAATATAAAATAAAATCCTAAACATGCCGGTTCTACTAGATATGGAACACCCAAGGGAAAAGATATCTGGCAAGAAAAACCCTCGGGTTATGTTCAGCAAAATAGAATGCACAGGTATCCCTCCCTACCCCCATCAAGAAAGCATGCGTCGTCCCCGATGCATATATATACCAAACAAAAACTAAGGAAATAGGGGAACATACCTGTAAGACGTAGGTGTCAGCTAACTGGTCGGTGGAGGGTGTAGATACGCCTCCAGTCATCTCCAAATTTACCTACTTGAACCGATGCATTCTCAGATCCTACAGAGCTTGTTCCTTCTCCGCGAACTCTACTGCCTCAGTCTCGGCTCTCCGTTGAGCCTCCTGTCTTGATTCATGCATTGCTGTCTCCATCTCACTCCGCTCTCATTTTTGCTGACGGAGCAGAGAAACATCATCATCAACACTTGCCTCCTCACGAGGCCTCTTCCCCTTGTCATGTTCCACTGGCTCCTCTGTGATGAAATAAAAAATAGGTGGCAATTCTTCTTTAAAATCATCATCGATCACGGGGATTACCGGTGGAGGTACTGCGGCTACCTGTCTTCGACCAAGTCCCGCACCTCGGATCATAGCACTCCAAGCTCTGAGTACCATCGGGATAACTCCGACGCCTGTAACTGTGCAAGGTGCTCATCCATCCTCCTCACAAAAGAGTCCAGTCGCCCATGCATTGAACTGGACAGTGTCTCCAACTCCTTTGACACCCACGGCTTAACCTGCTCCATCAAGACTTTTACCTGTAGAGCCGTGTGTGCCTGCTGCTTAACGGTCTTAGCTAGTCGCCTAGCCATATCAACCAAAAATTCCCATGAGATCGTGACTAGGCTGGCTGTGGTGGCTCGCGGAGGTGCAACGGGTGGTCTCGGGGCTGCTGCAGTAGATGAAGACTCAGGAACGTCGGCAGGTGTGGAGGTATCCACTGCATCTGTAGCCTCAGCCGAGCTACCTATCTCTCTGCCCTCCATAGGCTCAGCTGCCAACTCAGTGATCTGCGCTGCATCAGTCTGCATCCTGCGGCCAAAAGCCTCTGCTAATATGGTCGCTCCCGCGGATGAGCTGCCTGAGTGTTCGCCCTCGATACCAGGTTTGTATCATCTCGGATCAGCCCGATATCCGTAATCTTCTGGACCACCACTCTCTGGTCCACTGATGTCAATACTGGCACCTTTGACTCCTGATAGAGTCTATCAATCAAACATGGAAATGGAATGGTAGTGTCGTCATTGATTTCCCGCTCTCGAATCTCCTCTGTAATATATCGCGGGAAGTTGTTGGCATACCCCTCCATTATGCTAGCTACCAAAGCTGCTCTGTCAGGTGAAAGTATACTGTCATTGTTGGGTTGTACCAGCCTGTGCCACACTAGTGACCACCAAAACTTTGCCTGAAAATTCAACGTGGCCTTCTTTATCAGTGACTCTAAACCATGCAGCCATTCTACCAATGGGCCCCTCGTAACAATAATCTTGGACAACCAAGTTTATTGCTGAATGCGCTCCTGGCTATTCAAATTCTTTTTTTTGACCTTCTTCAGCTCAAATAGCATGTGATCAAATTCTGTTGTGCTCAATGGAGCCTAATAATCCGGCCCGTACAGCATCCGGAGATTATCCGCTCAGAAATGTCAACTGGAGTCTCTCTCACTAGCACCTGAGTCAATGGGGGCCTCTTCTTCCAATCCTGGCCCCCTAATGCCAACCGTTGCAAGGTGGCTGCATATGCTGCATAGAACTCTCGAACTAAACATGGTCTATAGCTGCCTCAAGGCTTGGTCAACCACCCGAACTTGTATTTGTCAAACACTGCTTGTAACTCAGGAAGGTCCTTCAATCCGGTGGTGATCAGCCTTGGCTCCTCATATATGCTCTTTTTTGGATTACCTTTATCATTGGGAGCAATATCTTGGTTGTATATAGCCCGCATGCCATGGACATACCATCTCCATACATTTCTCGGTTGCTCATTTGATGTGTCCGAGGTCTCCGTCATCTCATTATCAAAATCCCCTCGCTGGGCATGTGATTCATAAACTCTCTCCGTGTTGTGCCCAGCTGTGGGAGCCTCGGGAACTAGTGCATCTGCAGCCCTAGCACTCTCATCAGTGCGGCTGGGTGGATCTCTTGCAAGTGGAGTGGGAGTATCGACCAGGGCTGTCGGATTTGAAATTTGTTGAGCCCTAGCCCTGGTCGTCCTCCTCACTAGCTGCTCCTCTAATACCTCATATTCCTCCTCAAAGCCACTTGACTCCTCAGAGGAGGATGGATCATCACGCAGCCTTCGGTATGATGGTTGACTGCGCTCAGGTGCTTGTTTCTTTGTTGGACCCTTCTTTGGTGTACCTCATGGAGCCATTGTACTTGTGGAAACAATGTTAGTGTGTAAGAAGAGATGAAATAGAAAATATTTCTGGGCTGGTGCCTAATGATCCTGACGGGTGACTAAACGAGTCGTTGCCAGTTGGCCTTTCCTTAAGTTGGTCCAGTGTACTTGACGACTGGTCCCAATGAGTCGTTACCAAAGGCAATGATTCGTTAGGTCAGTCATTAGGTACACTACCTCAGCAATTGATGTTACCCACTCAGGACTAGCTACATGACGAGTTGTTTGGTGATCCAACGACGTGTGATGTGGCTCGTGCTCAAGAGTTCCAGGTCACCTTCATCTTCTTCCCGATTTTCAATTCCACAAACACAAAGCTTTAGCAATTCAATATCAACCCAAGTGAAATACGATCGAAAATCATTGTTTTAACTCTTCCTAGGGTTTATTTACATTCAGGTGCACAGATTTCACAAGGATCGTATTAAACCAAATTAAGTTCCGGTTTATTCACAACATGGGTCCTAAAAACTTTTGTCTAGAAGCAGCAATATTCAGATTTCAATGGGGAAAGAGTACTCACAATATGCTTGAACAATGAAGGAGTGCAATCATGTGTGCTTGAGTGATTGGGCATGCAAGCTTGAAGGTGATTGTCGATGGGGTTTTAGTGAAGAAGAAGAAGAGAAGAGGGAAAATTTGAAGCTTTGTATGTGTGTGAATTTAACGGGGAGTATTAAATGAAATCGGGTTATGTTGATTTTAATTTAAAAAGTTTCCCAATTTTAGTTGTGGGTCGGGTTAGGTTAACTTACCTGGGACCTAATGAGTCAATTAATGACTCGTGGTGTAACCCAACGAGTCGTTGCCTGAGTCGTGGTCCTTGGACTGATGTAACTTCCTGATGGGTCACTTAACGACTCGTTCGGTCTCCAAACGATTCGTTGAATGAGCCATTTTCAACCTTTTCCTTTTAATTCAGTCTTAGATCCAGTGTACCTGACGGGGGACTAAATGATTCGTTCCTTCGAGAAACGACTCGTGAAGTCACCCGTTTCTCCCCTGGTTTATGCAATTCACTTAACGAATTGGCTGAACGAGTCGTCAAGTCAGATGATGACTCGTTCTTTGATTTTTCTGCACCAGAACTGATGTTCCAGTTTTTGGTTCCAACTTCAGATTTTCCATCTTATTCACCTGCACCCATCAACAAACATTAACAGTAATTTTTTCTTACATTTAAAACTTGGGTTGCCTCCCAAGAAGCGCTTGATTTAACGTCGCGGCACGACGTGGGTGTTTTGGTTACTCAGACTTCACCAAAACACCTCCATGGGTTGCCTCCCATGCAGCACCTGATTTAACATCGCGGCACGACGCAATTCACTTGACTACTCAGAATTCATCAAGTGACTCTTCTCCATCCTCCAATGCTGAAATTATACTGAATTCCTTGGGTTGTTTCATGGTTCGGCTAATGTTGAAGGTAACCTCTTCTTTGTTCAACCAAAATTTCAACTGCCCTGCCTCCACATCTACTAGGGCCCTACCTATTGAAAGGAATGGTCGCCTCAAAATGATGGGGACCTCAGAATCAACTTCGCAGTCCAGAATCACGAAGTCTGTTGAGAATATAAATTTGTCCACCTTGACAAGGTCATCAAAAAAATTCCCAACGGCTTTTTAACCGTTCTATTAGCCATCAGTAGCCGCATCGAAGTCGGTGTGGGGGTTCCCAAGCCTAACTTTTTAAACACTGCTAGCGGCATCAGATTTATGCTAGCTCCCAAGTCACAAAGCCCCCTTGCAAACTCAACCTCCCCAATGGTGCAAGGTATAGTAAATGCACCTGGGTATTCCTTCTTTTAAGATAAAACCCTGGTAGTGATGGCATTGCAGTGGTGCAGATTATCAACAGGTTTCAAGCTTACCGTCCTTTTTCTGGTGACGAGGTCCTTCATGAATTTAGCATATCCGGACATTTGCTCAAGTTCCTCCACCAATGGGATGTTCACCGACAACTACTTGAGCACAGAGATAAACTTCTGATATTTCCCATCTTCAATTTTCTTCTTCAAGCGCTGGGGGTAAGGAGGAGGAGGTCTAGGGATTACTGTGAGTTTTTGCTGTGCCTCCTTCTCCTTCCCATGGGCGTCTCCTTGCTCCTTTACACTACTCAGAGCAGTTTGCACATCTGAGTCCCCAACCAAAGTTGGGTTTTCAAAATCTGCTACTTCATCATCATTTATCAGCACGGGATTGTCTGACTCTTTAACTACAACTGGCCTCGGGGAATTAACTGTGGCCTTCCTGCTCCTAGTAATGACCGCCATGCAGTGATTGTCATTTTTTGGATTTTGCATAGAATTGCTGGGAAGTCTGCCTTTTTTCCTTTGATTCATTGCAACAGGCATCTAACTTATTTGCTGCTCAATCTGCCTGATCGCCACGGCATGAGACTCCACTTTTTGATTTAAATTGGAAATATCAGCCCGGAGCTCCTTAAAGTGGTTGTCTGTTGTCTCCATCTGCTTGAGCACTTTGGATAGCATATCCTCAAACCTTGAACCACTGGAATCTGGCTCTCGGTTTCATGGAGGAACATATAGACCGACTCTATTGTTTTTGAACTCCTCACACTTCTTCCAGTCCCCGTTGTCTCGGTATTGGCCCCGGTTGAAATTATTATCCTTGTAGAAGTTCTGACCTTGGTTCCCTTGACCTTGAAGCCAAGAGTCTTGTTTAGACCCTAGGATGTTGGTTTGGAAACCCACCCTCTGATCATTCAAATAATTGAACTCTTCTTCAGACTCAGACTCGCAACCATCATTTCTCGGGGCCTTGCCCTGAGAACCTACAACATTCGCCTTTTCTGCTCCGACTCCCATTAGGTGTTTGGAAAGCAACCCCATGGTAGTCTTTATCTTTGCTATATCCTGATCACACTCTTTATCTCTTCTCCTCTATTCAGCAGACATACCAACTGCATAAGAACCAGTCGGAACCTTTGACTCTCTGCTATGCCAAGCTCGGTTGGTTTTGGTGATCCTGTCTAGCAGCTCCGCAGCCTCTGCATAGGTGTGACTCATAAAAGTTCCACCGGAGACAGTATCAGCTACCTTCTTAGTGTTGGCATTCAGAGACCTATAAAAGATCTCCAATAATGTATCATCTGGAATCTGGTGGTTTAACACCTTTTTGAGCTTTTTGTTGAACCGTAACCAGGTCTCGTGGAGTGCCTCAGAATTTAGTTGCATGAAGTTATAAATCTCATCCTTCAATTTCAATGCTTAGGAAGAAGGGAAGAACCTTTCCAGAAAAGCTCTCTTAAGATCTCCCCAAGTAGTGATGGAATCATTCAACAACTCAGCCAGCCACATAGTTGCCTCACTCTTAAGAGAGAATGGAAATAACCTCAATCTAATTATGTCCTAGCTGACCCCCAGCTGCTTGTATGCCTTGCGTATACCCATGAAATTTGTCAAGTGAGCATGGGCGTCATCAGATTCATGACCTACAAATATTCCCTTCATATTCAGCAGTTGAATCATTGCACTTGTAATATCAAACTTTGCCCCAATAGACAAAGGAGGAGGGACTATTGATCCCGTGGCACCAGCTTCATCTATATACACATCATCTTCCTCATCAAAATATCAGTGTCGCTGGTGTTCTGGACCTCTGGGTCGTCTAGCTCATTCAGCTTCTGCAACTAGACGCTGCTCTCCAGCAACTCTAGCTAACTCACGATCTCTATCCCGAGCTTGCTCTTCAGCCAACGTTCTTGCTGTGGCCTGATCCACGGTTTCTTGTTCTTGTATGTTGTCCATTCTTCTCAGGTTTCTTAACGTTAACTCAAGTTCGTGATTAAGTGGAACTAGTGGATTTCCTTGGCTTCTAGTATCGGGTATGCACAAACCTAAGACCTGTTAAGCAACCAAAACAAAAAAAAAGAAAAAATAAAAAATAAAAAAGAAATGAGAACCAATAGAAAAGTTAACACAATTAACAAAAGCCTTAGCCGTATTCCCCGGCAGCAGCGCCAAAATTTGATGTCGCCCAAATCACACCTCGCAATTGAGATATAAGCGGTTGATTGTCAAATATAGAAACCAACAAAGGTTGAGGTCGATCCCACAGGGAATATGGTAAGAATTTTGGTTAATGTGAATAACTATTACTATTGATTTACTTATTTCCAAAGGGGAAAAAATATAGAATAATAAACAAAGTAAAATTGCTAAATATTGAAATTAAATTTGGTTTGTATTCAATTAACGATTTGACTAGGATTGTGTTCCCCAAGATTTCATAACCACAAGGCTTATACACTAGAAATCTATTCTGGTGTTTAACATGCAATATTGGTAAATTAGGTTCACTTAAATGATTGGTCCCCTATCTAGATGATTTTCACCACGCAACTTGATCCGTATACGGGTGTAATTTAGTTGACCCTTACCCTTAATATCAGATTAGCTATCCCCGGACAAGTTCAAGCTATTAGATGAGGGTTGATATCCTCAAATCTCCGTTGTTAGTCCCTTTTCCCATTCGTTACCTCCTTGGTTCGGTAAGTAAGAATAAGGCAAGTCCTAACATTTGCAACCATCAAGAATCAATCAAAACGAATGGAAAAACAATACATGCATAAAATCCCGTCAGAGTAGAGCAGAGCAGACTCACCGTGCCACGTTGTCCTATCTGTAGTAGACATCATCTTGGGGCATGCAGGTATGGTTCTACTTCTTGTTACACTTGTGGACAAAAAGGTCACATGATGAGAGACTGTCCAGCTAGAGGTCAGGGTGATCGGGACCAACAAGATATATCTTCAGTAGGGTCATGGGACCCAACACCTCCAGCAAGGTGCAGGCCCTTAACTTTAGCCGGCAGAGGCCGGGGCAGGTTAGGGGCATCTAGTTCAGGCACCGGTCCGGATCACACATATGCTTTACCGGGGTGACAGGAGTCAGAGTTGTCGCGGGATGTTGTGACACGTATGCTGAACATCTGTTCTTATTCAGTTTATGTTTTGATACATCCAAGTTCCACTTTGTCTTATGTTACACCATTAGTGGCTCGAAAGTGCGGTATAACACCAGAATTGCTTCAGCGACCCTTTTTAATGTCTACGCTCGTTGGTGATTCTATTATAGCTAAATAGATCTACCGGGGTTGCACGCTAGAGGTTGTTGGTCGCCAGACTTTGGCATATTTAGTGGAACTAGAAATGATTGATTTTGATGCAATTATGGTTATGGATTGGCTAGTGCCATGTTATGCCAATGTAGAATGTTGGACCAAGACTGTCCGATTCCACTTTCCAGGGGAGGTAGTGTAAAGAGTGGAAAGGCAATGCAGCCATGCCAAAAGGTAGGTTCATATCCTATCTTCTGGCAAGAAGGTTAATAGCAAAGGGGTGTATCCATTATATTATCAAGGTTCAGGATGTCCAAGCAGAATCCTCGACTTTTCAGTCCATTCCAGTAGTCAATGAATTTCTAGATGTATTCCCAGATGAACTTTCTGGTATTCCCCCAGAACGGGAAATCGATTTCTCTATCAACTTGTTACCAGGTACTCAGCCTATATTCATCCCACCGTATCAAATGGCTCTGACTGAATTGAGAGAGCTGAAGGAACAACTCAAAAGATTTGCTAGATAAAGGCTTTATCAGGCCGAGTATATCACCATGGGGTGCACCAGTTTTGTTTGTGAGAAAGAAAGATGGCTCCCTCCGCATGTGTATAAATTACTGACAGTTAAATAAAGTTACCATCAAGAATAAATACCCACTTTCCAGGATAGATGATTTGTTTAATCAGTTGCAAGGGGCGAAGTATTTCTCTAAGATCGACTTAAGGTCAGGGTATCACCAGGTATGGGTTCGGGAGAAAGATATCCTGAAGACAGCTTTCAAGACTAGGTATGGTCTTTTTGAATTCCTAGTTATGTCCTTTGGGATGACGAATGCCCCGACAGTGTTCATGGATTTGATGAACAACATCTTCAAGACATATCTATACTTGTTTATGATAGTATTCATTGATGATATTCTGGTGTATTCCCGTTCAGAAGCAGAACACCGAGATCATTTGCGAACAGTTCTCTAGGTTCTCAGGGATCGCCAATTATATGCAAAATTTTCTTAAAATGTGAGTTTTGGCTGAATTCTGTATCCTTTTTGGGCCATATCGTGTCAGATGCTGGTATTCAGGTAGATTCATAGAAGATCGAGGCAGTAAAGACATGGCCTAGGCCTACAATTCCAACTGAGGTACGTAATTTCCTAGGGTTAGCTGGGTATTACAGAAGATTCGTAGAGGGATTTTCTACTCTATCTGCGCATTTGACCAAGTTAACTCAGAAAATAGCTAAATTTCACTGAAGTGAAGCATGTGAACAGAGTTGTTAGTAATTGAAAAATAGATTGACATCAGTGCTAGTACTAGCTTCGCTAGAAGGTTCAGAGGGTTATGCAGTATATTGTGATGCTTCAGGTGTTGGGTTAGGGTGTGTTCTGATGCAACATGGTAAGATAATTGCTTATGCTTCAAGGAAACTGAGGAAACATGAAAAGAACTACCCCACCCATGATCTGAAGCTAACTGTAGTGGTTCATGCTTTAAAAATATAGAGGCACTATCTGTATGGTGTGCACGTAGATATTTTCACTGATCATAAGAGTCTCCAGTATATCTTTACACAGGAAAAGTTGAATCTACGGCTGTTAAAATTGTTGAAGGACTATGACGTGAATATTTTATATCATCCAGGGAAGGCTAATATCGTAGAAGATTCCCTTAGTCGTAGATCAATGGGGAGTTTAGCACATTTGAGGCCCTAACAGCGAGAGCTGCTTTGAGAATTGTACCAGTTAGCCAGCCTAGCCTTCTGAATACTAGACTCGGGAGATAGTAGGGCAGTGATTCAGAATACCATAGTATCATCCCTGGTTGTAGAGGTGAAAGAGTGGCAGTATGAAGATCCTAACTTGGTACAGCTCAAAGATAAAGTTCAGCAAGGTGAAGTATCAGCTTTTGAGGTAACCAAAGATGGGGTCCTGAGATTTAATGGTCGCCTTTGCGTCCCAGATGTAGCAGGGTTCCGCCAGTAGATTACAATCGAGGTACACCACTCTCGATACTCCCTTCATCCGGGTTCGATGAAAATTTATCATGATATAAAGGAGATTTACTGGTGTCCTGGAATGCAAAAGGGTGTAGCAGAATTTGTAGCATAATGCCCTAACTGTCAGCAAGTAAAGCTGAACATCAAAAACTCGGCGAATTGACACAAGAGATAGCAGTACCTATGTGGAAATGGAAGCAATCAACATGTATTTTGTGATAGGATTACCCCATACCAGAAATTGAATTGATTATATCTGTGTGATTGTAGACAGATTAACAAAATCAGCTCATTTCCTGCCAGTCAGGACCACTTTCTCAGCCGAGGAATATGCTAAATTGTATATCAGGGAGATAGTTCATTTACATGGTGTCCCGACTTCTATCATTTTTGTAGTTGATGTGCTTGTCAAGGTTGACAAGTTCATATTCCCAGCAGACTTCATGATTTTTGATTGCGAGGTCGATTATGAGGTCCCTATCATTTTGGGGCGACCATTCCTTGCCACTGGGAGAGCTCTAGAATATATGGAAGCGGGTCTGCTGAAGTTCAAACTAAACAAAGAAGAGGTCACTTTCAACATCTGCCGGACCATGAAGCAGCCGAAGGAATTTAGTGTGATCTCGGAACTAGAGGATGAATATGAGTGACTTGACGAATTCTGAGTAGAACACCTGCGTCGTGCCGCGACGTTAAATCAAGAGCTTCTTGGGAGGCAACCCAAGTTATTGAACTAATGTGTGCTCAGTGTTTAGGGAAACAAAAATAGGTGGCTGAAAAATCAGTTGCTGCAAAATATCAATACGACCCGTGATAAGGTCCTACGAGCCGTAGCAGTAGGCGTGGTGAGAAGTAGAGAAAACTCAAAGCAAAAGTCAGGCCTACGGTTCATCCTACTAGTCGTACCTCAATTGTATGAGTCATAGGATTGACTCGTAGGTCACCAGGTAAGTTCTTTCTGTTAAAGTCACTACGGGTCAAGGACGAGTCGTAGGTACCTCTTACGACTCGTGGCACGAAATGTAGGTACCTCTTAATACTCGTGGCACGAGTCGTGATGGGTGGGTCAAAAGCACCACTTATACCCGACTCGGCCCAGATTTGTTTGATTTGGTCCTAAGATATTTAAATCAAATCCACCCCTCTCCCACGTTAAACACTCAAGCTCACAACAATAAACTCACTCCCCCACAACTCATAACTCAACAATCAATAAGGAATCGAGCAAGTGTTTGCTCAATCCAAGTTCGGACAACCCTACATAGTAATACCCAGTCGAACAAAGCCAAAATCAAGTAAGTGTTTTACATTGCAGATTCAAAATACTTTGGAAGTGAACTTAACAACATCAAAACCCATGAGAATCACTGGTTATGCCTGAAAACCAAGCTTTAAAGGAAAAACAAACGAAAAGGGTTAATGTAGTGGAGTTTGACTGGAAACCCCACTAGAAAAATTATTGAACTGTGTCCTTGAAACACTTAAATGAAGTTACGAGTAATGGTCAAAAAAGGGGGACGTTCGGGTAATGTTAAAATGGAGTCTATGATATGCCTAGACCTGGGGGAAATCTGAGTACCCAAAAATGTGCAAAACAAACACCTGCACACTGAACAAAGAATCGTGAATGAGGTCTGAAAAGGTTACGAAGCACAGTACGGGTTGTAGGTTGATACTACGAGCCATACTAAGTGCCCATACCACCAAATTGAAAAAGCTTGTCTGAGAAGTCCACCCTACGACTTGTGGAATCGACCTACGGGTCGTGGTGAAAAATAAAGATTTACTAGAAATAGGACTTCATTAGACGACTCAAGGTATGGATCGTACCTTCATGGTACGAGTCATACCTGCGATTTGTAAGGCACCAACGGGACTTCTCACGAGTCGCACCTTCATGGTATGACTCGTAGTGAGGACCTGTGATGAGATTTTGAACTTCTCTTATCTGATTTTTCTTTTTTGAAAACGGAATGCTAACCTCTTTCTCTACAGGTACAATGACATAAAAACGTAGGGCAGACAAAACAAAAGCTCGCAGGACATTGATTGATGAAACAACTGACTCAGAGTCTTACAAGGCTGGAGATTCACCTAGTGGTTCACTTGAGGATTATCAAGTAGACACCTCAGACACCGATGGAACCAGAACCACTAGGGAAAGAGCAAAGGCCCAAGCTGAAGAAACCACTGCCACATCCGCTCAAGCTCCCCAGTCTGAAGGGGGAGTTAGAGAGGAACAATAAAAGTTGGGGAATGACTCGAATGCTGAAGAAGGGTCAGGGGAGACCCAAAGTGAAGAAGAAAGTGGCAGTAATGAGTTAGAGGAGGAGGCTTCGAATGAAGCACAGGCACAAGAGTTGACCCCACCCAGAGAAAATCATACAATTCGGTGGAGAGTGCCGGGAGCCAAAAAATATATGAGCAGGGCTGATGTGCTGTGGATTTACAGCACTATTGATGCTCAAAACTAAGAAAACAACATGGACTTAGGTGTATTTATGTGGATATGAGGCACTTTTCCTTTGATTTCAGGATAAATAGGTGTTGGAACAATATATTGCAAAAGGGAGCTAAAAGTGTGCAAAAAAAGAGCAAAAAGTGCAGACCACAGTACGATCCGTAGGATGGACCTACGAGTCGTACTGAGGGCCTTGTTGAGAAGCTAATAGTTTAACCTGGAAGATTGATCCTATGAGACTTGTCACGGATCGTACCATGGTGGTACGAGTCGTGATAGGCTAATCGTGATGAAATCTAGAAGAATTTCACAGTAGGCTGATTCTCAGTGCGAGAGCACCTTACGATTTGTGAGATGAAGGTACGAGTCGTACCATATAGGTCATGGTGAAAGTCCAAAAAAGTTCAAAAGATCAGGATCAAGCCACGGGTGCAATGTACGAGTCGTAGCAGGTTGGTACAAATCGTACCTTGGTCCAACACTTAGCCAAAATTTAGCCAACATTCCAAGCCACGAGTTGATGTCACGATTCGTGAGAAGCCCCTACGAGTCGTAGGTGGAGCCGTGACGAGGTCGGCTACATATATGGAAAACAGTTCTGTTAGTTTAGGAAAAGGATTCTTGTGTCTATATAAATACTTTTTATGTTTTATTTTTAACGGAGGATGACGAATAGACTTAATTTTTAGTAGGAAAACATTGTAGTAAGCAATTTTACATCTTTGGAAGAGAGAATTGAGTTGGTTCAACCTTTTCTTGAATTCATCTTGTTATTGCTACTTATTATTCAATATTTCATGGTTTAG
>JACEIK010003802.1:0-11072 GCA_018107945.1 Datura stramonium | reverse complement strand
GCTAAAACCTCCATAGCTAGGGTTGTGGGAACCATGGCGGATTAACAAGTTAGGGTTGCACAAAGTGAGTCTAAAACCAATACTAATTACTTATATTGTATTATATTAATCTTTAATGATTCTTAGCGGTGTACAACGTAAGGAAGTGCCTGAATTCTTTACTTGCTTTGGTCGAAGAGGTAGAGATTAGGAAAAGAGAATTACAACGGAGCCTTGATCTTGATGATCATTGCATTAACTTGAGATGTGGTCGCAGGATAGTTATATCTGGAACTTAGTGATAATGGTTAGTTTGCAAAACTTATGAGACTTGGTAGAGTAATTGAGGATAGTCATTCAATAGGGATTGATCGATCGTTTGAATAAATCTAAGTTATTAGTTCTGTGAGTAAGTATTGGTAAAGATCACGAGTGTATATCTAAAGCTGTTATGAACCCATGGGGAATACAAAATCTTGTTATCCTTTAATTATTGATTTATAAATATAATCTTGATCACTATTTATTTTTATTATTGCTTTTTATTAGAATCCCCCCATTGTGAAGTAATTACCATACAAGTTCATCTACCGACTGTAATCTAGATCTTCCATATTCCCTGTGGGTTCGACCCCAACCTTTAGTTAGGTTCTTTATTGTCAAAGTCCGCTTCATACTTTAGTTGGAAGTGTCGTTTGAGCATTATCAAGGGAATATCTCTCCCTTCCAAAAATAAGCCAAGGCATACAAGAAGAGCCTCGGATCCTCACAAATTCACTGAATGAAGTTGAGGAAATGAAGCGGATTTTCAGTTTCTATGGGTTTGAGTGGATGGAAAAGACTCCAGCACAGTATATAGAAGACATCATCCGGGAGTTATATGCCAACTATTTGGCTACCATGGAGGTGAAAGCAAAGGAAGGCTATAAGGTGAAGGACCAGCCGCGTCTGGAGAGTGTGATGGTCCGAGGTCGCGAGGTTGATGGATCTGAGCAGACCATCACTTGAATCTTGTACGGGCCACAGTTCTTGCCGACCAGAATGATGCCAGAGTATGGTCACAGGGTGGAGGCAATGAAGCAGATCAGAAGTCTGAGCATGGGTGAGCGACAGAGGCAGCTGCAATGGCTAGCAGAGGTGATCGCTCAGAACAAGGACGAGGTCGAGTGGGTTACAGGTGCCAAAGAATTCACTGAACTTCATAGAAAGTTCCTGCTGGACACTAGTGCGCCATCGACTAGCACCGATAGTTAATGACAACACACTAAGTGCTGATAGGGCAGCTTTGGTGGCATGCCTCATGTCTCGTTACCCCGTTAATATTTCGAGGATCATAGCTACTGAGATACAAGACCGGGCGGTTAGAGTAAGCACTACTATCCCATTCCCGAGCCTTGTATTCAGTTTATGCAGGGAGGCGAGAGTTCAAAGGGGTGATGAGCGGTTGATTGGGGGGTAGAGGATTGCATACATAGACCTTATCCGGGATGAGATGAACCAAGTAAGAAGATCCAGGATCCCTACAGCTATCCCAGCAGCTCAACCAGCAGGGGACGTATAGGTGAATGTCCCCAGTACTCAAGAGCAGAACGAGACACATGCTATAGATGCCGGTCATTCAGAGTCAGCTCCCAGCACCTCAGCTACACCACTGCCCAGTCTACAAACTCAGACTCCAGCAGGGTACATCTTGATACTACAAGACTTCCTCCAAAAGCTAGCTAAGAGATTGACCATGGTAGAGCATAAGATTCAGGCTATGATGGATAATGTCAAACCATGGGCCAAGTCAGAGATAGAGGCAACAACTCAGGCTTTACATGCCTGGCTGGATAGTTTTGAGAGCAGATTCAATCAACGGATGGCAGAGCAGACAGATACCAACAATCTCCATACGGAGTTGGGGGATCTTCGGAGCCAAGTAGTTGAGTTGTCTTTACGGCAACCAACTGTTATATCATCCCCCACTCTTTCGGACCTAGATGCCGAGCTTGATAAGGATATTGATTTGGTAGCATTCTAGGAGCTGACTGTAGCTGGAGATAGAGGCAAGAAGAGAGCTACTGAAGATGCCGGTGAGGAGAGTTTGAGAAAAAAGAGAAAGAAGGAGAGCAAAGAGCACAAGTGGGCTAGAGCGGAGAGTATGGGGGCTCATGACAAACATATGTCTGAGCTGCAGGAGAGAGCCAAAGGAGCAGGCGGCTCCACAGTAGTTAAGCTTGAGCTTTCTAGCGGCCATGACCCTTCAGGAGAGCCACATTCAGCCCAAGCTACTAACGAGGCCGATCAAGTGGCCACAATCACTGAGGGGGGAAACTACTTCCTCCGTTTTTACACCATTGAGCGCGCCGGCCACCGCTAGCGCCAGTACTACCGTGGAGGTACCACCTCCGCAAGATGACAGGAGTGCCTAGAGCACCACAGGTATGTTCTCTTCCCTACATGCTTCTAGCTTATGCTTCGGGGACGAAGCTCACTTTTTCAAAAGAGAAAGGGGGCGTACTTGTATTTTTGGGAATTTTGGTCGTTTGAGGATTTTTCTTGCCGTGCTTCTTTTTCCTCAGGCATACTATCTAGTAGAACCGGCATGTGCTAGGATTTTTTTTAGTTATGATTTTTGTTTGATTAGAAAAGTAACTTAGGAATACTCAGCCAATAGAAATGCACTATTTTTGTTTTTTTTAAAAATCGACCTTGTTCAAAATTTTTTGCTATGTATTTGTAACAACATGCATGATTTCTGTGGATCTTTTTATGTCATTTGGTTATTAATAGTAGTTATTCTTGTTAAGCCATGTATGAACCAGACAGGTGAAGTAAAAATAGTTCATGTACCATGTGTGAGTGAGGTTTTAGTATTCATTGCAGTATGTTGTAGAGGATCTAGATCTTGCCTGGTTGGTCTCTACATAGGTTAAGGATGGTTGGTTAGGATATGATCATAAGCCATTTTTGTTTTAACTCACTTTTAGCCTATATTTCCCTACCAAAGTTTCATGAATCCCTTGATCCCAAGTTTGAACCTTAATAGACCATATTTCTTTGATTCACCTGTTAACCGTACCCATTTGTTTATAATGAACCTGTTTTGGCTCTGGTCCTTCCTTGGATATTGTGAACCTCAACATAATAAAAATGCTTAAGTTGAGGGTGGCTAGAGTAGGGGTGCATAAATGGTGGGAGCGGTAGAAAGGAAAAGAAAAGAAAAGAGAAAATATGGTGAAAAATGAGGTGTGGTGAGGTGAAAAAGTAAAAGAGCTGAAAATCTTGAGAATCTTGAAAAAGAAATATTCAAAAGAGCTTGAAGTTTTATGAAAAATGTGAAAAATCACCTCACCATGCAAATATTCTTAAAATGGGGTAAAAAGGGAAGAAAGGAAAACAAAAGAGTGAAGGGTGAAATAGGTAAATGGTGTAGCCAATGTATGTAGTGCCAAGGAAGGGATAGTCACTCATAAAACCTCTCTTCTTTATCATGTCCAGCCCTAAGCCTACATTACAAGACATATCAAGTCCTATAGTAATCCTAACTTGACCATCTGACAAACCAAAGTAGAGAAAATAAGGGCAAGCCTATGGTATCTAATGCATAACACTTGCAAATTTCCTTGTGAGAGTGAGTGCTTCACTTGCCTAGTCACTTTGTGTTTGATACTTCATATTTGAGTGGGGACTTCATTTGTGTGAGGGTACATGGGTTATGTTTGCTTTTACCATTGGTCTATGTGAAGAACATTGGTGATGACTTGATTGCCTGTTGATAGCTAGAAAACATGTCTTGATCCCTGTATATGATGTTTTGATGTTGCTTGTAATGCATTAGCTGATGATGTTATATGAGGAAGGGTAAATAGAGTGTATATAGAAAGTGAAAAAATTTGTTTGAGTATTGGCTGTTGTATCTTAAGTGTATTTTCTAGTTGAGCATCGTGTTTAGTTTTTATTTTTCTTTGCCTGAGGACATGAAAAAATCTTAAGTTGAGAGTGTTGATGTGCAGAGGATTTACAGCACTATTGACGCTCAAAACTAAGAAAATAGCATGGACTTAGGTGTATTTATGTGGATATGAGGCACTTTTCCTTTTATTTCAGGATAAATGGGTGTTGGAGCGTAAATTTGCAAAATGAAGCTAAAAGTGTGCAAAAAAGGGCAAAAATGCAGTACATAGTATGATCCGTAAGATGGACCTACGACTCGTACTGATGGCCGTAAGAAGCAGAAGGCTGAAGCTGGAAGAATGAACCTACGAGTCTTGTCACGGATCGTACCAAACTTTTACGAGTCGTGGTAAGGTAGTCGTGGTGAACTCCATAAGAATTGCACAAGAGGCTGATTCTCAGTACAAGAGGATACCACGACCCTTGATAGCTTGGTACGAGTCGTACCATACCGATCGTGGTGAACTTCAGACAAATTGCAAAGATTCAGAATCAAGCCACGGGAGACTGGTACGAGCTGTAGGAAGGAGGTACGAATCGTACCTTGGACACTTAGCCAAAAATCAGCCAACAATCCAAACCACGAGAAGCTGCCACGGATTGTAGGATGCTCCTACGAGTCGTAGGATGATTCGTTATGAGGTCGGCACCAGATATGGAAAATCACACTGTTAGCCTATGAAAAGGATTCTTATGTATATATAAATACGTTTTATGTTTTATTTTTCATAAGTGACGTTAAGTAAAATTAGTTTTAGTGGGAAAACATTGTAGTAGACAATTTTACATCTTTGAAAGAAAGAATTGAGTTGGTTCAATCTTAGATCAACCTTTTCTTGAATTCATATTGTTCTTGCTACTTGTTCTTCAAGATTTTGTAGATTAATTAGAGGAAGTGTTTTTCTCAATCATATTTGTAAGTATTGTTTTTATGTCTTTAATCATCAACACAATTCACAACCTTGCAACGATGAGAGGCTAAAACCTCCATAGCTAGGGTTGTGGGAACCATGTGGATTAACAAGTTAGGGTTGCACAAAGCGAGTCTAAAACCAATACTAATTACTTATATTGTATTCTCTTCATGCTTTAATGATTCTTAGCAGTGTACAACATTAGAAAGTGCCCGAATTCTTTACTTTCTTTGGTTGAAGAGGTAGAGTTTAGGAAAAGAGAATTACAACGGAGCCTTGATCTTGATGATCATTGTATTAACTTGAGCTGTGGTCACAGGATAGTTATATCTGGAACTTAGTGATAACGGTTAGTTTGGAAATGCTCATGAGACTTGATCGATTAATTGAGTATAGTCATTCAATAGGGATTGGTCGATCGTTTCGATGAACCTAAGTTATTAATTCTGTAAGTGAGTATTAGTGAAGATCACGAGTGTATACCTAAAGCTGTTATGAGTCCATGGGAAACACAAACCCTGGTTATCCTTTAATTATTGATTCACAACCATAATCTTGCTAGATTCTTTGTTTTTACTATTGATTATTATTAGAATCCCCCCAATTGTGAAGTACTATCATACAAGTTCACTTATCGGTTGTAATCTAGATCTTCCATATTTCCTGTAGGATCGACCCCAACGTCTAAGTTGGGTTCTTTATTGACAACATCTGCTTCATACTTCAGTTATAAGTGTGGTTTGTGCGTTATCATCAGGAACAAAGAGTCGTTGTTAGCAGTCATAGGAAGGGCTGAACTTGGGCGGATGGGGAAACAACGTGGCATCCCATGATCCGTGGTAAGAAGAGACAACCTGTTGTTTCTAGTTGTTACTTGTGGGTTAAGAATTCCAGTACATGCCACGGATTGAGACCACGACTTGTTGGAAGCCACCACGAGTCGTGGTAAGGAAAGTCAGAATGGTTAAGGTGTTGACAACGGTTGATCCAACGACGTTGATTGAAGCAATAACTCATCCTGACGAGTCGTGGGAAGAACTTGAGGTTTTTCGTGAGGCAATGGACCCAATGACTCGATATCACGGGTCGTGGTATCGTGCAACGACCCGTTGGATCGGTCATTGGTCCGTGCGGAGCAGTTTTTAGGAAAATTTTATTAAGGGAAATTGCAACTTTTCTATGCTAAAGGATCCTAGACCATGTAGTTTTGACTTATGGAAGTGGGATTTAGGGGAATAACCTACTCTAAACCCTTACTCATGCATGCAAGAGTATAGGGAGGTGTTCCAAGAGAGATTCAAGGTTTCTTCTTCAATTCCCTTCAAAATTCCTTGTGGGCTTTCAAAGGAGGGTAAGAATCAGTCAATCCCAGGTATGTAAGGTCTTCAATGAGTGGATTATTCCACACCCATGCTCCTACTCTACTATTTTACTTAAAATTTATTTAAATCTCATGGGGTTTTGTATTTAATTTGTATCAAAATTTGATGATTTAATTATGGGTCTTGAAATTTTGAAACCTTATTATTATCTATTGATTTTGATCATCTTTTGAATACTAAATTGATATTAATATTTCTGATTTCGAATTTCTAATCAATTAAGCTTGATTATGCATGCCCCATGATAAACCGATTTATGATCCATTGATCCCTTGATGTTTTTGATAAGCCTAGCATGTATTATGAATTAAATTATGAATATATTATTTTATCTATTATGATCCTATGCAAATTTAAACTATATGCATGATCTACAAGCATGTATGTATTTTATTAAACATGAATCATGTTTTTAGCTGACCCATGGGCCTTACCTCTTGGCTAATTTACTTATCTACATGCATGCTTCTAATTATCATGATTTAACTAGCCATGAACTCATGCATGATATACTATGAGCACTATATATATGTTTTGTGAGTAGTATCGAACACCGAGTAGGTTCGAAGCTCACCTTTAAGCCCCGGATCTTATGAACTATGTGCCAAAGTAGGTATGTTGAGACCTCTCTCATGTTTTTCCCTGGCCCAAATGACCCTTTCTCATGTGTGATCACACCCTTCACGGTTCCTACCCTTGGCAAGGTATGAACACCCTCCCGACTAGGGTTATAAGTGGGACTTCATGTGTGCTCATATGGGGTATGTTGGTTAAGAGAATCTCCCATTGTTCCTCATGATCTATGCATGTTATGCTTATTGATTTTTAACTCATGTCATGCTAATTAAAGCTCTCATCTTATGATTTCATTTATGTTGGCATTATGAATGTGTTGAAAACCTTGAGCTCTACGTTATATTATATTATTTACAATTTGAGAATGATGCCCTACTCTTATAATTGATTTAAATCTTATATATGTTTTAAATATCCATTTTACTCACCTTTCATACTCGATACATTCCACGTACTGACCACATACTTTCTATGCTGTATTATTTTATGATACAAGACCTGGTTCTCAGGCTCATCCCCGCTCCTAGCTCTCTTTCGGTATCATCCCTCCGTCCCAGTTGGTGAGTCCTCATGTCTCGAGGACCTTATGTTCAGACTCTATCTTTCTTTCAGTTTTAGTATACTAGGGTTAGTTGGGATCTTGTCCATCCAACCCATCTATTATGACTACCGGCTTTTCAGACTGATGTAGTAGTCAGCGTCTATGTATGAATCTTGTATCGTTGTCTTTACTATTTCATGTCATGAACTCCTTTATTTCATGTTATTACATTCTTTATGTTAAGTCTTTCGCTCATGTAATTAAATTAGATGTATGCTCATGCCATGGGTTGAAATTCTCTATGATTTGTTTATATGTCAATTTTCTTCATGTTTCAAAGTATGTTTTAATATTCATGGGCAAATTCTATACCTATTTCGATTATAAATTCATGATTTCAAGTTTTAAAAAATTATGTCCAATTATGCAAGTTTCATGAAAAGTCAAGTTATGATTTATGAGTTCAAGTATGATGAGATATTTAGAATGAATGAATGTTTACAAATTACCGCATATGAATCTATGATTTTGACTTATGGAGTTTATTTCAAGTAAGCATGATTTCAAGATTTGGGCAAGCCCAAACAAGTTATGTATGTTTGCATGATTTAGTCAAGGCTAGTAAGATCAGCTTATCATATGTTTTGGAGTCAAGAATCCCACTACAGGTTATGATATGTTTTGGATTCAAGACTCCCCATGTTCAGATTTCAGACAATGCATGTGATTGTGATTTCAGCTTCGTTGAAAAACGATGAGAGCATTATGCTTGGGTGTAGTGTCTAGCACCGAGTAGACTTGGGATTCCAAGGTTCCCCGATCTCAGAACTACGCGCCAACGAGGTATATTATATTTGGGACCTCTCAAGAGAGTTTTTCCCACCCACCAGAGGGCCATTAGCTTGATATCAATATCATGGTAACGTTCTTAACCCTGGCAAGGTTTTTGACGGCTCTCTCCACTTGAGTGTGATAGTTGGGGAATCACATAACCTCTATAATGATGGTGTCGGTTATGACAAGTATCCCATTGTTCCACATAATTTCAGTTATTGATGTTTATTATTTAGGATATTATATTTTACAGCAGGTTTGACCCCAATGATCAGTTTACGAGACTTTACTTGTGATTTCAGCTATGACAAGTCATGTGATTTCTATTGTAGCTTTGGGTCATTCTATTCTGATATGATATTCAGCTTGTGATTTTACATGTTTCAGATTCAGATCTCAGCATGAAGTCCTTACTCCCATGATCTTATGATTTATGTTTATATGCATGATTTCAGTTCATACTTACTCAACATGTTTTACTTACCTTGCATACTCAGTATATTTCAAGTACTAATTGCGTACTCTATGTTGTATCATTTCATGATACATGTTCAGACAATCAGATTCAGTTATGTCATTAACTAGTTTCCCGCAGCTTAGTCCAGTTTCCATTATTGGCGAGTCCTCATCCTCCGAGGACCTTCAGTTTGATGTTGAGTTAGGTTATTTTAGTTTTCAAATTTAGTGAGGTAGTTAGGGATGTTGTCCCATCAGCTCTTCAGATATGCTAGAACTTATCAGACATTATGTTGATTATCAGCTTTGTCGAGTATTGACTCTGCGTTATGTTGTTATGTTATCTAGACTCCTGCTTATTCATATTTTAGTTATCAGATTCCGCTTGATGTATGTTCTTTAAGATATCATGTTCATGCCATGGATCAACTTGGAGCCATTCGTGGTTCTAGTTTCCGTGTCTTGATATGAAATCCTAGCTCAGGTCATGACATCCTACCTCTTGAAACGTTGTGTCTTCCCAAAATGTCACGTCCATATATAACGTCACATATTTTCCCCATCTTTAATTCTCTCTCAACCCTTCTTTCCACTTCGTTTCTCTTCTCTCTCTATTTCTCTCTCCTAAAATCTTCCTCTTTCTTTGCCTCCTTCTCAAATCTCTTTTGTCTGTCTTTTGCTTACTAGAACTTCAAATTCCCCTTAAATGAATTCTTAGAGATGGCTCAAAAATCTCCTCCTGTCTCCCCCTCCCGACTCTCTTCTCCTTCTCCCAACCATCGATCCTCCTCTTAAGGGAACTAGGTCCCTCTATTGTGTCAAGAGGATCTTATCTTGGACATCTCTATTTTCTCAAATCCTCCTCCTTATCCTATGCATACTAGGTCAAAAAAGAGCCCCAATCCAAAAAAATAGGTGCTTATTGGCAAAACTTCTAGTTCCCAGGTTCCTATAACTCTGAGTGAGACGATAACGTCCAGACTATGAACCTGAATGAACCTCCTACTCCTACTATTCAAGAAGAGCCATCTATAGAAAAAGAAAAGGATGATGGTACTCTAATTGGGGCTTCTGAAGTTGTACAAGGTACTGAATTTGTCTCACTTCCCATGGGAAGTAGACTGGCTGAGAAAGAAAGTTCTGATTTGTCTTGGGAATATATATTTAATAGAAACCCATCGGAGGTCAGGGAGGACTACTCCAACATAATGACATGGATATTATTGAGGGGTTCATGATTTCAGTGGGTAAAAAGTCCAGTGGAGATTTAGAGCATACCGCTACGTCGACTGGAGAAAAGGAGTCCCCTACTCAACTTTCTTCTCCCAAGTGGGACAAGACTCCAATGTTATTCGTCACTACTACTACTACCTCTCCAACTCTTGAAGATGATGAGGTTCCTCTTAACCTCGTATTCAATACAAAACCTCACTTCTCCTATAGACCATCTTCTAAGTCATAAAAGGGAACAAACAGGGGATCGGTTACTCGTGGAAAAGCAAAATGGTCAATGGATGAGATACTGCAGGACAGTCAGCAAAATACTCTGAAAAGGTGTAGATTGTTGTGAACAATGGTTCTTGAGGATGAAGTACCGTTATCTCAACTAGTTGAGATAGATGCTAAGGACACTTCACAAACAGTAGGGGAGGCTTCGATTGTCACGCCCCGCCTTGGGAGGCATGACTGGCACCTAGTGCCCTACTAGGACCTGGACTACTAGGCTAGCTGAGCCTAAGCACTTCTGGTGCCAGGCTGGCTCTAACTCTGGATTCAAGAAAACAACGGGCTATATAACGACTGTAAATACAACCTCCACCCGACTAGGCCTATAGCCACCTGTAAGCAAACAACAGCTACCCAGAACAACTGAATTAATAGGGAACCTATGCGGGCCGACAAAGCCACCATGTTGTCTAGTTATTTCTGAATCAAGAAAACAAGTGCTAAACTGCTATGTGACCGACAAGGTCATCACTACCAACTGAATAAGGCCCCACGCGGCCATTATAAACAAGCTAAAACATACACACGACCTCACACGACTGGTACCTCTAACCACAGGGAATACACAATCTGCAAGCCTCTAAGAATATTGATAAGATGGTTGGGAAAGGGCTCCGACCTACCCATACTGTACAACAAAAGAAAAGAATAAACCTCTAGCTGTCTAGTTCCGGAAGACAGGAGCTGATGACTCCATGAGCTGGCTGGAATTATGAGGGATCGGCTCCTCGTCTATGAGTACCTGTAGGCAAGTAATGCAGCGCCCCAAACGGGCGTCAGTACCGCTGGTACTGAGTATGCAAAGCAATAACTATAAAATAACTGAAGACAAGCAGTATAACTGATAGAACTGAAATAGAAAGAAATAGACTGTAACTGACTGAAAGTATAAGTTTAAGACTGTCCTTAACTATGCTGAAAGGAGTAGGAGTCGTACCTGGTAAC
>JACEIK010003801.1:96184-106838 GCA_018107945.1 Datura stramonium | reverse complement strand
TCAATTCTAACTAAAAAATGAACTATATGCAATATGAAATAACAAGTCAATACTACTATTATACAACAACAACAATATACTCAGTGTAATCCCAAAAGTGTTGTCTAGGGATGGTGGAGTATACATAGACCTCACTCTTATCTTGTGAAGAGGTTGTTTTTGATAGAACTTTGACTCAAGTAAAGCATTTCAAAGTAGATTTAAAAAGAAATACAATAATGCAAAAGTAAATAATAGAGAAAAGAACAGTAACAACAATAAATAATACGATAATTGAAGTAAAAGAAATAATTGATAATAATAACAATTTAAGGATAAGATGATATGAGAGTAATAAAAATACTAAGAAGGAAAACTAAAGAACGTTCGACTACCTGCTAAACTTCTACCATAATTCTCGACCTCCATATCCACTTATTTAGGGTCATGTCCTCGGTAAGCTGCACGTGTGTCATGTCATGTATAATCACCTCTTTCCAATACTTTTTCGGCCTACCTCTACCTGACTACCTCTCTTCACATCCACCATAGTCAACCTCTCACACCTCCTCACTTTGATATTCATGCATCTTTTCTTCACATGCCCGAACCATCTCGGTTTTGCTTTCTTCGTCTTGTCCACCATGAGGGTCACACCTCCTTTGTCTTGAATATCTCCATTCCTGATTCATATCTCTCCTAATTTGTCCACCATCCATCTTAGCATCATCATTTCCACTATTTTTATCTTATATACATGTGAGATTTTGACCGACCAACATTTCATCTCATACGTAGTTGGTCTAACAACCACTCTATAAAACTTTTCTTTAAGTCTTGATAGCACATTCTTATCACACCAGACACTAAATTCGAGCATTAATTTCATTCACTGCACTCTAATATGATGTGAATATCATCGTCGATCTCTCAATTTGTTGAATTATTTATTCAGTGTAATTGAAACTTCCTCTTGTGGGGACGACTTGTGTATCAGTCCTCATTCACACATATACCTCATGAGTTACGTCACATAACTTACACTACAAGTCCTTTGTCTTAGTCCTACTTAACCTAAACCATTTGGACTCTAAGTCCTATCTCTAAACCTCTAACCTATTGTTAACTTCGTCGCGTATATCTTCAATTAATACTATATCATCTACAAATAGAATAAACCATGGAACCTCCCCCTGAATATTTCGCGTCAATTTACCCATCAGTATGGTAAATAAAATCGTTTTAAGAGTTGATCTTTGGTGCAATCCCATCGCAACTAAAAATTATTTTGAGTATTCTCTCATAGTCCTTCTCGAGTCTTTACACCATCATGCGTGTCAATAATTGCCCCCAATATATGCTACAAGTACAACACTAGCCTCTAAGCATCTCCGTAAAACTCCTCTATGGACTTTTGTCATTTGCTTTTTATAGGTTAATGAACACTATGTGTAAGTCCCTCTTTCTCTCCTTATAGTGTTCCATCAATCTCCTTACAAGATGAATTATTTTTGTAGTCGATTTTCCAAGCATAAACTGAATGGTTCTTGATAATAAATACACTCCTCTTCACCCTCATATCCACCACCCTCTTTCAAACTTTCATAGGGTCACTTAACAGTTTTATACTCCTATAGTTGTTGCAATTCTGAATATCACCCTTGTTCTTTTACGAAGGGATCATTGTATTCCCCTTCCATTCTTCGGACATTTTTGTCGTCCTAAAAATAAAGCTAAATAACCTAGTTAGTCACTTCATACTTGCTTTACCTGCATTTTTTTTTAAATTTCACCGCAATCTTGTCTGGTCCGATCGCCCCTACCCATCTTATGAATAGCCTCCTTAACTTCGTCAAACTTTATACCTCGACAATATCTAAAATCTCAAAGAATCTTAGACTGTTCTAAATAACCCATCGGCCATCACAATACTCTTGTCGCCCTCATCATTCAAGAGTGTATGAAAGTATGTCTGTCATCTTCATCTAATGTGTCTCTTCCAACAAAACTTTACCTTCCTCGTATTTGATGCACTTCACTTGGTCTAGATCTCGGGTCATCCTCTCTCGCCTTAGCGAGCCTATAAAACTTCTTATCCCTGTTTTTGTCACATAGTTCTTCATACAAGTCTTTAAAAGTTGTCATTTTAGCCGTTGTAATCGCTAACTTCGCCTTCTTCAATTCGGAACCCAAAAACTAAATTAAAAAAAAAAAGTGAACATAACATTCTTGTGTCAAATTTCAACATAACATTAAATAAGTTTCAACATCACTTAAGTAAATAAAATTAAAAAAAAACACATAAATCTATAACCTCATTGAACAAAAAAAAATTACTTTAATGACATCACTCATTATATGCCAAGTTTGTTAATAACTCGTTCTTTGTACTATTATGAAGTATAGTTTCAGAAACTAAAATAGTAATACAGTTATGCTAAACGGAGAAAATAAAAAATATAAGAAATTACATGAAATCATAATAAGTAAAGGTTGGGATTTGAAAAATGAGAAGAAAAAAATATAAGACAAATAATGTAAAGAGAAATTGTTTTAAAAAGAAATTTAAAGAATAAATTAAACTAAAAAGAAAAAGGAAAGGAATTTAAAAGTAACCCTTGTTATGAATATATCTTATATATTTTATTATTATAGATGTATTTATTTTTTGGAGGTAAATTGGGAGAAATAATTTTTTAACTTTTATAAATATATTTTTAAAGAGATTCTAACTTTTTACACACAAAATATCATCATTTGCACACATAATAGATCAGAAAAGGTCATTTTTTTAAATTCAAATTGTGAAATAAAAAAGCAAAGAAGGCAAGGGATCTCATTTTTCCTCAAAACTGTATAATTACACCGGATCACATTCAAATTTATTTACATGGCAACTTCTCAAACATGCTCTTTAAAAAGTTGTTTTTCTTCTTCTTCTTTTTTGCACAAAATTTATGTTTAATTCTTTTTCTTCGCAAAATTAATGAATTTCTATATCTAATTCATTAATTTATCTCTCCAATATTTAAATCAGCCCATGACGGCTATGATAATCTGGCCCAAAAATTGAATACAAACGAAATTATTCCTGCAAATCTAAAAGGAGTGAAACATATAAAGAAAAAATGAGTAACCGTATTCTTTCATGGTTTTATTAAAAAGTATTTCGCCCATTAAAAGAGGCGAGATGACTATAATATCAATGATAGTTTATATGCGTCCACCAAACACAACGTAGAATCTGGTTTCTTAACAGAAAATAGAAACTAAATAACACAAAAAATTTTACGTGAAAACCTCTTTGCCCAAGAGAGTAAAATCACGATCTACACTGGTAAGATTTTCAAACTCCACTAAAACAACCGGGTAAGTTCAGATTACAAACTCATGTAACCTATTAATCCCTTCCCCCTTATAATACCTCTATTGTAAGCTTTTGCAATAACTCCATTACAAAGAAAACTAAAGGTTAACTCTAGCCTATCAAACAACGATTTTAAAATCAGAAAATAGCTACCTACGAATGCTTCTCATAAGAGGAGTAAGTTTACAAATTAAGCACAAAAGACAAGAAATCAACAACCTAGAACTAAACAAATACATATGAAATGGCTCTGGTTCTTGTTGTTGTTGAGTCTTGTCTTCGGATGGCTTTTGTAAAAGAGAAAGTGTCCTTCTTGTGCGTTTGCAAAAGTGAAGACCCATTTGTCTTGTGTCAAGCCTATATCAAAGATGATAGAGAGACAAACGGGATATTATCCAAAAGATAAATGATAGGAGTATTAGCAGTCTGGCCACTGTGTTGTGGCAACCGTGACAGGTTGTAAAGCTGTTATTGATAGTTGTGAGAGTTGACTTTTGCTAGAGAAAAATCTAATCCCTGATCTAGTCTCCTGATAGGTTTGTCAAATCATCAAAATTTATGCATAGTACTTCAAGGTCTCTATGTTGCATCAGTCAAACTCTATTAAGTTTTTTTCTTTTCTTCCTTAAAAAAAATTAATTGATTTACGAAATAATCGATCCTATTAAATTATCAAAGTGCTTTCCCAATTAATTTCAGAAGTAATAATATACTCCTTTTTTTTTTTAATTTATCGGAAATAGATTTTACGTAATAAGATATTTTGTATCAAAGAGTTACGATTGTCGATTGACCTCCGGTCCAAACGACATTCCAAATTCGGATCCTAATTTGACTTTCTGCGGCCCAATAACCCACCACTTTCCCTTCCCCTAAAACGCTAATGCTCAATTTGGTCTCTGCCAAGTCGAGTGCGACCCTCAGCTTCTCCGACGAGTTTCTTCGCCGTCTATTTCTCCGACCAGTTCCTCACCGTCTATTTCTCCGGTGAGCTTTACTGGTAAGCCTCCCCTCATTCTCCTGTGAGATTGACCGGCACTTAAACCCTAATTTCCATTTCTGATGATTCTAAATGCTTTTATCCGAAATATGTTATATGTTTTGCATTAAAAGGCTTCATTTCCGATTTTTCATAGCTGATAATTAAATTTTACTGATTCGTTGGTAGATTCCCAAATACAAGAAGTATAGTAGTAATTGTGTTAAAAAAAGAAAACCATCTTTGTTGTTGCCCTTCCAAGAGATCTATCCTTGCCGTCTGAACTTGTAGAGTAGGCCCTAAGCTGTTGACCAAAGTGTATATGCGATTGAATTCCCTTTCATTGCAATTCCTTCTAAGAATAATATTCTTTGAGAAGTTTTATGCTACAGTTGAGCTCTGGTTGGCAGCAAGAGTAAAGAGAACAGGGTAAATTCAACTTGAGATGAGGTGTAGACCAGGTGCAAGTCATGCCAAAAGCAAATCTTTCTTCCATCACCCAACTTAAAGCACTTCAATAGTGTTTACCAACTAAATCGGTACAATTAAGTTTATAGTGAGGTCAAGGACACGGGACAAAGGTTAAATCACCAAGTCGAGTTTATCGAGATAAAACATAGCAGTTAAAGTAATGAATGGATAAAGTATACATAAGACAAGGTAATATATCAAGAAATAAAGATTATCCGATGTTATCTTGATTAGACGTTTGAAGCCTCTCTGACATCAAGTGTCCGAAGCTAATAATGCCAATGAGTAATTGGCTGTAAAAAGGATAGCTGAGAGCATATGAGAGCAAGAAAGTAATAGAGTTGTATTTCATTGTTCATCCAATGTTTTTACAAGTGAGAAAGCACCTACTTATTTTTTTTTACTACAGTATTATGACCAATCAAATGACTCCAGCTGGGCCCTATAGTAAATAGTGGTAATTATGATATTCGTACTAGAACTAGCTATTAGCTTGTCGTTGTTAGCAGGTCCTTTGTACGACCTTGCCCACGTGTTGCCATCACTTTCATCATGTCTTCGAGCCCTATCTGTTGTTTCCGGATCTGGAGTCTTCCCCCTATTCTTGTTATTTCTTCATCATTATCTTCAGTTATCTCTTAATGGAGCACGAAGAATGATTTTGGACTTATCCACCAAGATCTCAATTACTTCGTTTTTAGTTAACTTGTCGCAATTTTATCCTCGAGGCCCTGGTGACACATGGCGCTGTTCCCGTCTTGCCATGTGTCTGAAATTATATTTCCCTTGGCCCTATACAAATAGTACAAAAATATCCCAAGAATGTCCTAATACCTTTCCAATCAGAGTGACCATGAGAAAACTTAGAGACCTTTGTTATCCACTGACTATGCATGCTATATTTTGTTTACGATGACTTTTTCCCATAGTGGCGTCTTGCTCGTAAACTAACGGTGGATTCTATTGGAGATTAAATCTACTTAAATCCCCAACCAAACGCCCCGTACGTTATTATTCCTTTGGAAGGGCGACTGCAGAAATGTGCAGTTTAGTCAATCAACCAACTGCATAAATGCACAGTTACTCCTTTTTAATTGAAGAAAATACACAGTTAATCATAAGCACATATACATTTAACTGAGCCGGTAGTCAGGATAATGGAAAAAGAGAAATACCAAAAAAGTATCATATGAGGTAGTGTGTTGATAGCTGGTTGTCTCCTTATCCATTTGAAAGACTACCGTAGTTGTGTTTTGTGAACTCGATAATTTTATTAGAGGTAGATATGAGACAACACAATTTTGCACCCAAGAGTGTGATGTAGCAGTTGATGAAGTTTTAATAAAAGTCATGGAGACTAGGATTCAGATTCAAGTAGAGGCAAAAAAAAGCTGCATAATTGATTTGCTTCTATCTCCCCAACTTTGGTGGGTAGAGTCACCTGTGACCTGTGCTACTTGATATGATGTGTCACCTGGTATAAACATCGAGGTATGCAGAAGTTGGCTGGACACACCATTATTCCACGAGAGTAAGAGAGACCACGATCCTACATGAGTCAAGTTAAAAGACCCGATTATGTGGAATTATACGAAGGTCATTTGCAGATAGATTCTAATGAAAGTGATGATTGTATAAATTGGAATGCAGAATTGAAGCATCTACATCAGTAAATTCTGAAGCATTCAGGTCCTTGTAGGCCTGAATATCTTTCATAATAGACTTGTTTTTTTTTCTTATAGAAATTTTATCATGTCTGTCACTCTATCACAACAGTCTCTAACTTGTAACTAGCAAAAGTATTTGGTGAAATCTTTTCTTCAGGAATTTGTCTTTCATGGTTATAGTTTTTTTGTAGTGAAATAACTAGCAAGAACAAGTATGGCTTCCAAGAAAAACAAGAAAAAGAGCAATAATGCAGCTGCATCTAATTCCGGAGGAGTACCTCAAGACAATAGAACCCCAAAGGAACTAAAGGCTAAAGGTAAACTTGTAAAAAAGTCCTCCAACTTAAACTCTGCAGAAATGAGAGAAGCTGAGGTCACTCCGCGATCTCTATCCAGAAACAAGGAGAAGAACATTAATGATGGCAACCAAGGAAGTAATGCTGAGGCCACTCCGCAATCTCAATCTAGAAACAAGGAGAAGAACCTAAAAGATGGCAGCCAAGGTAATAATTTTGATAAAAGAGATTCTAGGAAGTCCCTAAACATAAACAGTGGAAACAAAGGAAAGGGAAGTACAAGTGAAATGAGCGTAGATGTGGAGAAGGATGGAAAAGCTGAAAAGGGTGTAGGTGGAGTGATTTTCATGTGCAATGCAAAGACCAAAGACGATTGTTTTAGATATCATGTGATGGGTGTCTCAGCTATGAAGAAAGACATTATTATGGGAATCAAACCCGGTCTCAAGCTTTTTCTCTTTGATTTTGATCTTAAGCTCATGTATGGTATTTATGAGGCATCATCTGCTGGTGGAATGAAACTTGAGCCAGTGGCATTTGGTGGGGCCTTTCCAGCGCAGGTCAAATGTCCTTTTTCTTTTTAATTTCAAATTCTTATGATTTTTATCTTGTTCCACAGTTCTTAACGTGTATTTATTGATGACTGGTCATATAACAGGTTCGCTTCAGGATTGACGAGGACTGCCTTCCATTGCCGGAGAATTTGTTCAAGAGAGCAATTAAAGACAATTATGATGAAAGGACTCACAAGTTCAAGACTGAGTTGACATTTAAGCAGGTAACAATCCCTCATTGGCGAGTTCTACTTGGAGAAAGTGGGTTATTTACATATAGCATTTGATGTCAATTTTGTGGCCCTGTTCACCTTTGAGCAGGTAGAGCAGCTGAAAAAGCTGTTTAGACCTGCACCACGGCTACGTCCAACTTCCAAACTTTCTGTGTCAGAGCCAGTTACTCTGCCCCAATCAGCAGCACCTTTGCCTATCAAGGAACCTTCCAGGGAGCATGCATATGGAATGCAATACAGTAGAAGCAAAACAGGTGAAAAATTTTCATCTTATGGTCATGAAAGGGAAAGGCAGCAGCATGCAGGCCGCCATATCATGCCTAGAGAGGTAGACAGTCAACCTCGTTTCCTCACTGAGAAAGAATATAGAAGCTATGGTCTTCAATCAGCAAAGCATCTGCAGCCCACTGCTTCTGCAGTAGTTGACCGCACATTGGATCATTATGAATCTGAACAAGGAAGGGAACATCTCCGAAGAAATCCTACTGGTGTTAGTAGTGATGCAGCTTTAGCACGAAAAGAAACTGTACACACTGAACCTTTGTTTCCTAGCGAAAGGGAGTATCGAACTTATGGCCTCAAGGCTCGCAGTGAAATGCCTGCTACTGTTGCTCCTGCTGTGGAAAGTAGTGCTACAGGAATTTCAGCCACACCTACCAATCATGGTTTACTAAATCATGTTAAGGATGCATATAATCCTTATGATGAGAGTACTGCCTCAGTTGTAAACCGATATCTTTCTCTGCCTAGAACGGTGGTAACACCTGTAGAGTCATACTCTTCGGCAGGCAGAGAGTCTTTTGCAAGTGATCCCTATTCTGCAATTGGCATCAGAGACCATATGGGGAAATTCCACACTGAAAATGAAAGAGCATTTCTGCCAACGGGAAGACTCCCCGCTGAAAATAAAAGAGCATATCCACCAACGGGAAGATTCCACTCTGAAAATGAAAGAGCACATCCACCAACGGGAAGATTCCACACTGAAAATGAAAGAGCATATCCACTAATGGGAAGATTCCACACTGAAAATGAAAGAGCATATCCACCAACGGGGAGATTCCACACTGAAAATGAAAGAGCATATCCACCAACGGGGAGATTCCACACTGAAAATGAAAGAGCATATCCACCAACGGGGAGATTCCACACTGAAAATGAAAGAGCATATCCACCATATGCTCCTCAATTACCACCAGAGTATGGCTTGATTTATCACCATGTTGGGGATGAGCCTAGGTACCCAACTTCAGTCTCATCTCGCTATCCCTTTGGGGAACCATCTGCACCTCGTCGCTGAACTGCTGCAATCTGCATCCCTCAAATATCTTCCATGGCTCTGTTAAAGTTATGCTTATGAAACTGATGAGCTTTAGGTCAAGTTCATCAACAACTTGCTTTTCTCAAATGTGCTGATAGCAAAGATAAGGTCGATTCTACATGTCTCCTCTGACGGGTTCTGGATTAAAAATATTACAATGTATTTCCCATTTTCTTTCTGTACAAGAGAAGAAGCATAATCCTGAATCCTCACACCTTCCCTTGGTGTTGTTTCTTGAATTTGTTGTTTGTGACATTAAGGAGAAACTTGATGCTGTTGATTTATTTCATGCAATCTGATGTTTATTCATGTGTAGTAGGGTCATTAGGTTAAGGATGATGTAGCATAAGTATGTATGATTGAGATTAACAATGTGCCATCACTGGATTACACTCCATAGCGGAGTTGGCCGCTGCATGAGGTTATGTTCACCTGTGACTTGTTTTTAAGCTTCAGGGTGTGAAACTGAGATGGAATATGTATGTATTGGAGTTTTATTTCCTTTAGCATAGGAAGTATTCCAACTCATGTAAATGTCTGTCTGCTGGTTGTTACAATCTGAACAAACATTAAAGTTTTTCACTTGAACATATGTTGTAGGAGTGTGTTTGTTTCTCTATTTTCTCTATACTTCAACATAACTTTGTTATTTGAGTTAACAAACCAAGAATGTAAAAGCATCAAACGGGGTTTATAGCGATTGTGGTTACTCCATTCATCGCCTTAAGCAGTGGCTGCGGCCAAAATTTATTAAGGGGTGTCCAAATATTAAAAAAAATAGACACATAAAAAAATAAGAGAAATGAACATACAATATTTATACATAAATAAAAACTAAAGTTTTAAGCTGGCTAAATTGTGTAATTTTTCAATGAATTGACATCTATTAATATAAGGTGCCTCCATCACTGGCCTTAAGGTACTGAGCCAAAACTATAGATCATTATAAGTTGCATGTATTGGAGGGCGTTAGTACAAAAATAGTTATTGAGAGGGAGAAATGACTGCTGTTCAAGTTGGAAAATATTTTTAATTTTTAAGGTAAAGTTAGAAGGGCAAAATGATGTTCACCCATTTCTAACTTAATTAATCCCATATGTTTTCTTTTAGCAATGAAACCTCCATTAGTCATGCTGAAAAAAAGTATTTAAAAAATGTAACTGAGCTATATATATGTTATGATTTCAAATCACAATGTATACTGAGCCATTCTTTTCTTTTTAACTTAGGCCAAAATATTTGACCACGTGGTTCAATTACAATCTCTAGGCATTAGTTAGATCAAGCAATTGCAAATCAAAATAAATTACATTGATTTAGTTGTGCAAACAGTGGCACAATATTTACGACTAAAACTTACTTTGTGCATAATATTTATATCAAATTTAATAATTTAATTTTGTTAATTATAAGACATTAAAGTAAAGCTTGAAAAATATATGTATCCCGTCTAGATTCACCTGGAAAAATGATATTTTAGTTTTTTTATAATTTTTTTTTAGTTTTATAGTAGTTTTTTATCAAAAATTTTTGGAACGACTTTCTGTCAAACTTTTCCCATATGCGAAATCTGATTGAAATACCCATATCGGGACTTATTGAAAGTTATTTTTTGTCTTAGGGTAGATTGATTAATATCCCATATTTTTATATTTTAAAGATAAGTATCTATTTTTATTTATTATACTAGTGAAATTGTCCGCGCTTTGCAGGGCTATAAAAAAGTTTCTCTCTCTCTCTCTCTCTATATATATATATATACACACACACACATTTATATGTTATTA
>JACEIK010003801.1:64903-83150 GCA_018107945.1 Datura stramonium | reverse complement strand
TAATGGTAGTTACTCTGGCAGTTGAAGTTAGTTATAGTTAGTTAGGAGTTAGTTAGAGTTAGTTAGAGGGTTAGTTTAGTAATTGTGTTTAGATGATTAGCTTATATATAGAGTTAGTTAGTAAAGTTAGTTAGTTAAGTTTTTAGCTTCTACTTTTCAGATTTCTTCCTCATTTTCTGTTTGTTACTTTGCTAAGCTCCTTCAATGGAGTCTTCTTCTTAAATGAAAAGCAGAACCACTGCTAATGGCAGTGTTTTAACAGTTCTAATGACACCTCTAGTGTGCCTGTCCTTTCTAGTGTTTAGCTTGAAGTAGTCTCTTTCTGGGGGGGACTTCACTTGACCTGTATGGAATGGGTATCTGAAATCGTTCTGTTGATTTTAGCCACGAGTTGGAACTCCAAGTCCATACATTGCAGAAACATATATATGACTTCCCAAGTTAGGGCCTTTAATCTATTTCAAGTATGACTCCAAATTATCACCATTCAACATGTGATTATTGTTGATTAGGTAGAATGTTAGATCAAATATTATTGCACTGGAAGAAGACATGACAAGTGGTTGCATTTTCAGTTGCACACAGGGTCTATGTTTAGTTCAATAGGAGGTGGACATCCTGTTATGGTGAAATGGCCAGAAGAAGAACTTGATTTTGTTACGCACTCTAAGCTTTCTGATCCAAGTGAAGGACTTGTTACTTGAATTGTTATCCTGAGTTAAGAGAGTGTCAATGATAGAGCAAGAGAATTTTATGGAGAACTTGTAATGCCCAGTGGCTCCCCATATTAGTTAAGTTTGTCTTGTTTTGTGCTTGAGGCAAAAGAGAGAGTGTTAGGAAGCCAGGTAATATTTCTTCTCATAGAGGAAATTTTGAGGTGTTCTTCTCTATAGTTTAAAGGGTCATTTATGTTGCTTCTGATGGTGGAGAGAGTGGATTCAATTGTCAGTGAAGAACTTAACTCTATCCCTCTTATTGATACACCAGATAATCTCTTTAGTGCATGTGTTTCATCCATTAAGGATGCACTGCCATATTTGAGACTAGGGCTTCTTGGTAATTCTACTTCTATTGCAATGCTTATAGAATAGTTACTCTAGCCCATATGGAGTTATGGATATGGTATATCCTTCAAGCCAGATTAGAATGGATGATTTTATTCCTGAGTTTAGCTTTATAGATGTTCAGGCCCCTCATCTTCTTAGGCTTTGTGATGGTCTTACAATTAATGAGGTGAACCTTTTTCTTATTAGGAGGGGTGCCCCAGAAAAAATCTCTTTGGATTTTGTTGATATGGTCAGTGATATGGATAGGTAGCATAACATGACTAAGGATATTGCTGAGGGAAGTCCTAGCTAGAGTGGTTCTACCATTGATGTTTAGAAAATTGGTCTTCCATCTTGCTAATTTAGGGTGCATTCCATCTAGCACAAACTGGAAATCACTATTTTTAGGTAGCCTAATGAACTGCATAACGTGACTTATTCTTCTTCTTCTTCTTCTTCTTCTTTTTTTTTACATTACTAGCCCGAAAAAGCTCCTTCTAAGTCGGGTCGCAACCCAATTTTTTGACCTGCAAATAAAATATAATCAAATTTAATCAATAAAATTTAGTCAAATTTAATATAAGTATATAATTTACAACCATAATTATGTTACTTACCAATTCCTAGCTATAGTGCTTTGGCTCTTTGCACCCCTAGCATGCAACGAGCCACCTTTTCTTTTCCTCCTAGCCTTCTTCCCCTGTTCAAACATGATAAAAAATTCTGGCGTTCTCCAATAAACCTGAAGAGTCTCGTTAAGATGATATAGAAGCCAATTAGCCTTCTTTTTCTTTTTTCGAGCATCCCTAAACCTATCAACATCCTGAAAAAAGCCTTCCTCACGTCTGTCGTAAAAATTGTCTTGTTGTACTGTGGAAGTCAACTACACAATGTATGCAAATCAAGTGACGGGGGTTAGATGATATATTATGAAAAGTTAATGTAAAATTTTACAAAATAATAATTAATTTGTATATATATATTAAACTGATCAAGCATGCCTTGTCGTGTCCTATGTGAAATTTCACTCCAAGATGGATAAGACCGATCATAAATCTTTCTATTCTCTTCCTCAGAGCATTTTCACTTTTTTTTTCTGGATAAAACCTGCAAAAGAGATAATAAATATGATAAGTCATAAATAGTTAATCAAGATGAAAAAAATAAACTTAAATCAATTATGAAAACAAACTTCCCCATATCCATCAGGCATGATTACCAATCTACCAAGATTGTCTTTCTGTCTGGGCTGTAGCTCTCTATCTGGTGGTGTAGGTACCGATACAGGTGCTGATATCGATAGTTTATACGACTAGGTCAAAGGTGGAGCGAATGTATCATGTGTGTCTAACTCAGAGCTGCTATTTCTTAGTCGTAAGCTAGATAGATGAGGATACACTACGCAGAAAAAGAATACCCGATGATGAATATATCGAGTTGTCTCATGGAGGAAGCATGCCCCGTATCTAGTGGCTTCCTAGGTGCTTTTCTACTATTCTTACTCTATTTACTACTCCTATTACTATGAATCGATCATCATTACCTGATGATATCTGCATACAAGTTGACATTAATATATATAAAGAAATTTACAAGTATTAAACAGAATTGCTTAAAATTAAATAAATTTGTTAATTTTCATTCTCCTATTCTTATTTTATCTCTTGTTATGTTTCCATCATTCTCCCATTCTTTCTCCTCACTTCATAATATTCATTTGATTCTTCCTTCCCTCTTGGTTCATTTTTATTATCTGATTCTTTCTCAATATTTACAATCACAGTTAATTACCTCATTAGAAACTTCTTCTAATATGTGTTTGGGATGTTCTAAACTGTTTTCTAACTTGGTATCTATTGTTTGATGAATACCTGCCACATCGATTTGGTATGTCGCATCTCTTTGTGTAGCCATTGTTATTTCATCTCTCTAGGAGTAGTATCTTTTTTATTCACTTCAGGAAATGAAACATAATCATTTAAATATGCATGAAATATGACATTCATCATTAGGTCATTATTTTGTTCAAGCACAAGAAGACATCGGTTTATATATCTTACAAATTCTTTTGATTCAGCAGAAAATTTCTAGGTTCTACTATTTTATGAGTAGATTTAAGAATCTTACTACTCCAAGAGTAAAATTTAGGGTTTTACTGCTTCAGGAGTAAAACATAAAATATTGAGTGCATTGCTTCTCAATTATTCTGCATCTTCTAGAGGTAAATCGTTATATCATCACAATCATTATTTTATCTCTCTAGAGGTTGATCGTGATATTCTCACAATTTAGTACACTTCTGTATTGATAAGCTTCTCAATTTTCAGAAATGGAATATAATCATATAGACGTATCTTAAGCATGTTAAATAATGATAGTTTAGTATTTCTTTTAAGGTAGTTCTATTTTAGGAGAAAAATGATATGTATAATAACATAGAGAATTCTGTCTCTCAAGCATAGCCATGACCATGACTGGCAGCACGATCTTTTTCTCCACATTGGTAGAGTTTATCTTTTGGGTTTCTCTCTTGCACTATTTCATGCATTTCATCCTTCTTTTTTCATTTTTGGTTGTGAAGCATATTATTTGGTGTTAGGCGATCATTATGATCAAAAATCTTCTCTCGATCATGTTCATGACCTGGTTTGGGGTCATGACTATGATCAGGGCCACGACCTTTCTCACGCTTAGCTTGGTGGAAGTTCGTCTATTTCACTTAAGAGAATAGACTAGAACCAGTAGATCAGTTTTCATGATTTTTCATTATTCATTATTTTGCTGGGCCACATGAAGATGAGAAATCAGTTCAGAATATTTTCTAAGCCCCATCTCTCAATATTGCTGCTTTAGGAGCACGTTTGAGGCATGAAACGTGGTAAAAGTTTTCTCCAGCATATCACTAGATCAGTGATATTTTTATAACATAATTTCAATTGAGAAATGATTTTAATCATAGAATTATACACATATAGATTTAAAATCTTGTAGCCTAAAATAGATCCAATCATAATGTGCTTGTGGAAGAACGATTCTTCAGGTGGTCATATCTATCTTTCAAATTATTCCACAACATAAGAGGATCTTTAACTATGAGATATTCTTATTTCAAGCCCTCATCAAGGAGCGGAGGAATATCATTATCTTAGCATGATCTTGATTTGATGTTTGATTTTTATCTTTGATGGTGTTTGCTGATCCAACACATCAAGATGAATTTCAACATCAAGCACCCAAAACAGATAGCCTTTGCTCGATATATTAAGAGCTACAAATTCAGTTTACTATTTCAGTAAGTACTAAATTTTAGATTTACCATTTTGTAAGTAAATTTTAGACTTATCACTACGGGGTAAACTTCAGATTTATCACTTTGAAAATAAATTTCAGATTTATTACTTCAAAAAAATATTTTAGATTTATTATTATGAAAATAAATTTCAAATTTATCACTACGAGGATAAATTTCAAATTTATCACTATAAAAGTAAATCAAGACAAATATATAATATAGAGAATTTTTCTCTAATATATCTTTCAGAAAATACTAAACTTCAAAGTAATTTCCGCTTTAAAAGTTATAAAGCATCATAAAATTTAACTCACTTTTAATGAGTAAAAAGTTAATTATATAGAGACGCGAAATATATTTTTAAAAACGTGATTGTGAGTGAGTAAAACAAACTTGAAAATTAATTAAAAACAAGCATCAACACCGCTGCTGGCCACTAATGCTAACACATAGAAAATGTGAAAAAAATGTTAAAGCAATAGCAATCAGAAGGGCTTGGATTACTTTGCCTACAATACTCGCCATTTTTCATCCTATAGTAATCTTGCCACAATATTAACCTTGCTTCTTTCTAAAGAGAAAAAGGAAGCCAGCAATATCCAAAGAAATTGACAGGTTATTATGATCACTGATAGCTTGACAACGACATGTTACCTGGACTATTTGGATTAAATATTATTGTAAGTCTTTCACTATGACGGAGAGAAACGTGATGATAACATGTTATAAAATAATAATAAAATATAAAGATAACAAGAGATATAGCAAAAGAAATTGAGAGAGAAAGAGATATTTTATTTCTCTTCAAATTGATGTACAAATGAACTTAATTGACTTCCTATTTATGGAGAAATAGAAGTTATTGTGTAAGCTGCATGTTTGATTAAAAATTTATCTAATTACAAGCTTATCCAATTAGCTATATATTAAAATAGACATTCACAATACAATATATTGAAAACAGTTTCAACATTTTGCTAGTGTTGGAATCAATGGAAGCAGTTACTGATTAGTTGAGTTAGTTAGAGTTAGTTACCAGTTAGTTGAGTCAGTTAGAATCTGTTACAAGTTTAGTTGAGTTAGTTAGAATCTGTTACAAGTAGTTAGTTAATTAGAGTTAGTTAGCTGATAGCCTAGTTAGTTAATTACTAATCTCTGCTCATGTATATAAACAGAGCTGCAGCTCATTTACTTCAACTAATATTCATTTTTCCAAATATCTGTTCTATCCCTACTTTCCTTCCTCTTCTTTGTAACTTGCTCTGCAATGGAGGCAGAGTGATATTTCAGTTCAATTTATGGTTCAACATGGTATCAGAGCCAGGTCCATTCCCGTTTGGGCTCCCAGTCCACACTCCAGTCGGGCCCGGGTGTGAAGGAGGGTGTTAAAGGGGGTTAAAGTGCCACATTGGTTGGGGAATGGACTGATGGTTTGTTTATATGGACTTGGGCAATTCTCCCCTCATGAGCTAGCTTTTGGGGTTGAGTTAGGCCCAGGTGTCATATCTTTACATGGTATCAGAGCCAAGGACAACACCTCATATTTTCATTGGATATCCTTATGATACAAAAGGATACAAGGTTCTAGACTTAGCTACTAAGAAGATACATATTTCTAGAGATGTAGTATTTCATGAATATATCTTTCCTTTTACTCTTACTCCTACTGGTTCAAGCTTTGAGTCTGTGTTAACGTCACTTACAGAAAGACCTACTGCTGTTCTTCCTAAAGAAATCAGTTCTGTTAACTCTGTTGAAGATCGGATATCTAAACATTGCTCACCAACATTTGTTGCTGATGATCTTTTATCCAAGCATCAACTTCCTTTAACACCAGACAATACACATCCTTCATCCAATCCAATCACAAGCACTGATACTAGTACACATCATCAAACCATAAATATTGATAGTGACACACCTGTTTCAGATGAAGCCTGTTCAGAATCCTTGAATATGAATCAGTCACTTTCACATTGTATATCACCAACAACACTACCCCCTAGAAGATCTTCTAGACATCACACTGTGCCAGGATACTTAAAGGAATATAATTACACATTGCCTAACCTGCACACACCATCATTATCTAANTCAAACCACAAATATTGATAATGACACACCTGTTTCAGATGAAGCCTGTTCAGAATCCTTGAATATGAATCAGTCACTTTCACATTCTATATCACCAACAACACTACCCCCTAGAAGATCTTCTAGACATCACACTGTGCCAGGATACTTAAATGAATATAATTACACATTGCCTAACCTACACACACCATCATTATATAATCTACAACTTTAATCACAGTACATTCAGATAACAAGCAGGTAGCTCACAAGGCATTTAATGATTCTGAACCTGTTTCCTATGAAGAAGCTGCTTTGAGCCCTGCTTGGCAACATGCTATGATACAAGAATTTGAAGCTTTATGTGCTAATGACACATGGGACTTAGTAGAACTTCCAGTAGGCAAGAAGACCATATGATGCAAATGGGTGTATAAAATCAAACACAAGGCTGATGGAAGTGTGGAAAGATTTAAAGCTAGACTTGTAGTAAAGGGGTATACTCAACAAGTTGATGTTGATTACATAGAAACCTTCTCACCAGTAGTTAAGATGACCACTGTGAGGGTTCTGGTAAGTCTAGCAGTCAAGGTTGGAATTTGTACCAACTTGATGTTAATAATGCTTTCCTTCATGGTGATCTTCATGAAGAAGTTTATATGAAAGTTCCACAAGGATTGACAGTTGTACATAGAGGTGTGGTTTGCAGACTTAAAAAGTCCATGTATGGTTTGAAACAAGCCAACAGACAATGGTATGATAAGCTTTCTACCTCTCTTTGTTCAAGAGGTTATGTTCAGTCAACCAGTGACTATTCACTTTTCTATAAGAAATCTGGATGTTCAGTTGTTTTTGTTGCAATGTATGTGGATGATGTTATCCTTACAGGTACAGATTCAAATGAAATTCAATCTCTCAAGTCCTTCCTTCATGACAAGTTCAAGATCAAGGACTTAGGCAGGYTACACTATTTTCTAGGATTGGAGTTTATATATAATGAAACAGGTGTGATGGTTACTCAAAAGAAGTTTAYTACTGATCTTTTACAAGAGTTTGATTGCTCAAACTGTGTGGGAGTCAGTTCACCACTTGACTGTAATGCCAAACTGCACCTAGATGAAGGTTATCCTGTTGTTGATGCTTCTCAATACAGAAGATTGATTGGAAAGTTGAATTTACTCACCCACACAAGGCTGGATATTGCATATAGTGTGCAACATCTCAGCCAATTCATGCAGTCACCCAAAGAGTCACACTTTAAAGCTGCTTTACATGTGTTACAGTATCTTAAGTCAAGTCCAGATCTTGGGATTTTCTTGTCCAACAAATCAGGCTATAACATATCTGCCTATTGTGATTCAGACTGGCCAACTTGTCCAGTGACTAGAAAGTCTGTTAGTGGCTACATTGTGTTCTTAGGTGATTGCCCAGTCAACTGGAAATCCAAGAAACAAGGCACTATTTCATTATCCTCAGCTGAAGCAGAGTATAGAGCAGTCAGAATGGTTGTAGGAGAGCTGGTTTGGTTGAACAGGTTGCTGGAAGAATTGGCCATGCCACCACATCTGCCTATACCTGTATTCTGTGATAGCCAAGCTGCTATTCACATAGCCAAAAATCCTGTATTTTATGAACGAACCAAGCACATAGAAGTAGATTGTCATTTCGTTAGAGAAAAACTTCATGATGGACTCATTAACCTACATCATGTGTCCACAACAGACCAGTTTGCAGATCTTTTAACTAAGGCGTTGCCTGGTAACAAACATTCACATATCATGAGCAAGTTGGCTGCGATTCACTCACCTCCAACTTGAAGGGGGGTGTTGGAATCAATGGAAGCAGTTACTGATTAGTTGAGTTAGTTAGAGTTAGTTACTAGTTGGTTGAGTTAGTTAGAATCTGTTACAAGTTTAGTTGAGTTAGTTAGAATCTGTTACAAGTAGTTAGTTAATTAGAGTTAGTTAGCTGATAGCCTAGTTAGTTAATTACTAATCTCTGCTCATGTATATAAACAGAGCTGCAGCTCATTTACTTCAACTAATATTCATTTTTCTAAATATCTGTTCTATCCCTACTTTCCTTCCTCTTCTCTGTAACTTTCTCTGCAATGGAGGCAGAGTGATATTTCAGTTCAGTTTATGGTTCAACAGCCAGTCACTGAGGGAGCAAATGGATCTCAAATTTTGACCCATCGACTACTATTTGTTATTTCCTCTAACACAAATACATCTTAGAACCAATTAAATTGGCTGGAATACGTACACAGTCGTTTCTCTTTGCGCCATAACTGATTGTCTTGTTAATTATGAGGTAATTGTTGAGCTCAGAGTGTCGGCGAGCTAGAGAGTTATGTGTTATGGAGAATAATGTGAGTTAGAGAATTATAAGCTAAGGCAAATAATATGGAATTTTGATGTTTAACAAATGGGTAGCAAAACATAATAAACATATGCAAGAACTAGGTTCTTCAAGTTTCAACAACAAAGCGACGATATTCATAACAAGATACCGTAAGAAACTACTTCCTTTCCAGGTCTACAACAAAAAACTCCTATCAAGAAGTGTAATACAAGAGAAATAATAGCTTAGCATAATTACAATGGAGAGCTGCTATCAAAAAATGTATTATAAATAATGAAGAAACCATGTCCTTCACAGTGGATTGGAAGAGACTTTGATGATCAAGAAGGAAAATTTCAAATGTGTAGAAGGATCTTTTGGAAACTTGGGATTGTGACAAATCAAGTGAAACAAGAAGAAGAGAAATATGAAACATTACCATATTTAATTACCAACGTGGAAGACACTTCAAAAATTAGAAGAAAAGAAGCCAAATGTGCCAAGGAAATCAAGTTAAACAAGAACTAGAATCTTGGAAAGTCTTAATCTAATTCGAGTTAAATTGGAAAGACAAGAAGCAACTAATTCACTATAAAACATCTCATTGTGAAATTCTTCAAGAGTTCTGAAGAAGATGAAGAAAGAATAGAACAACAGAATAAAGAAAAGAAAGAAAGCAGGAAGAACAAGAAAAGAAAAATTACAGACTTGAAGAGAGAATTTTGTATTCACTTCTTTGATTGTATAATCTCAATCTTGTTTTTACAACTAAGGCTTCTATGGCCTTATATAGAATACATATTGTATCTCTCTTCTAATTAACAGTTTCTCCAAATACTGTTAATACAGTTATTTACTATTAATACAATTATTTAACTGTTTTTAGGAATCAGTTTCTAACTAACTTTTCTAACCATCTAACTAAGCTGTTAACTTCAGCTAATTACTTCTCTACCTCTCAACACTACCCTTAAGCTAGGAAGGGGTGAATATGTCATGGATTCCTAGCTTGGAACTTAGGTAGAGATGTTGCACCTTGTTTAGGCCCTTGGTTAAGATATCAGCAGGCTGTCCTCTTGACTGAATATACTCAGTTGTGATCAATCCTTGAAGTAATTTTTCTCTTATAAAATAACAATCAATGTCAATGTATTTTGTCCTCTCATAAAACACTGGATTAGCAGCAATTTGAAGAGCTGATTTGCTGTCACTGTATATGTTAGCAGGCAACTTCACTTCTTCTTCAATTTCTTTGAGTAATCCAATAATCCAAACTAGTTTAGCCACAGTTGCAGCAATACTTCCGTATTCTTCTTCTGTTGAGCGCCTAGAGATTGTAGTTTGTTTTTTTGACTTCCATGAAACTACTGACTTTCCTATCTTTATTAGATAGCCTGTAACTGATTTTATAGTTTGTGGACAGGCTGCCCAATCTGCATCACAAAATGCAGTAACAGAGTTTTCTTTACTGCTAGATAAGAGAATGCCTTGTCCTGGAGAATTCTTTAAAACCTCACAATACTGAGGGCTGCCTCCATATGAGACTTCTTAGGATGTTGTGAAAACTGACTTAAGGTCTAAACACTAAAAGATATATCTGGTCTAGTCATAGTCAATACAACCGTTTGCCAATAAGTCTTTGATAGACATTTGGATCTGCTGGGGGATCACTTATAGTTGATGAACTGTAGATGTAATCATCATAGACTTTAGAAGTTAACTTGACATTAGTATCCATAGGAGTAATTGCAGATTTAGCTGCTGTCAATCCTACTTCTAAGATCAATTCTAATGCATACTTCCTCTGATGCATTAGTATGACTTGAGTAGATCTTTCAAATTCAATTCAAGAAAGTACCCTAATTCACCCAGATCCTTCATTTTGAATGCTTGTTGTAGAGTAGTTTTGGTTTCTTCAATCAATTTCAGACTTCCTCCAGTAATAGGCATATCATCTACATATATAAGTACTAAAATTATGCCCTCCAAAGTCTTCATAATATATAATGAAGGATCAAACTTTCCCTGTGTGAACTAGAATTTGAGTAGAGCTTCTGATAGTTTTTCATTTCACTGCCTTGGAGCTTGTTTCAAGCCATATAGGGATTTGACAAGTCTGCATACCTTTGTCTCCCCCTGACTGTTAAATCTCTGAGGCAATTCCATATAGATTTCATCATAAATATCTACTTGAAGAAAAATATTGTATACATCTATTTGATGTATGTGCCAACCTTTCCTTGCAGTAGTAGCTAAAACAGTTCCCACTATTTTTCATTTTAATCACAGGTGAGAAGGTTGTTTTGTAGTCAATGTCCTCCTTATGATTATATCCTTTAGCAACTAATCTAGACTTAAATCTTTTAATCTCTCCTGAGGCTTTATACTTAATCTTATACAGCCATTTAGAACCAATTGGTATCTTCCCATCTGGAAGTGTGATAAGATCCCAAGTATGATTTGATTGAAGAGCCTTAATCTCCGTCTTCATTGCTTCAATCCACCTAGGATCTTGGATTGCCTCTGAGTAGGAGCTAGGCTCAAGAAATGAGGAAGATGTGGAAACATATTCTCTATAAGTAGGAGATAGTTTATCATATGAAATATACTTAGATAGAGCATATGGTACATCAGCATGAATATTTAGAGATATAAAACCATCCATCCATGCTGGTGGCTTCTTATTTCTAGCAGACCTCTCCTGAGGCTTTATACTTAATCTTATACACCCATTTACAACCAATTGGTATCTTTCCATATGGAAGTGTGATAAGATCCCAAGTATTATTTGATTGAATAGCCTCAATCTCCATCTTCATTTCTTAAATCCACCTAGGATCTTGGATTGCCTCTGAGTAGGAGCTAGGCTCAGTGAATGAGGAAGATGTGGCAACATATGCTCTATAAGTAGGATATAGTTTATCATATGAAATATACTTAGATAGAGCATATGGTACATCAACATGAATATTTAGAGATACAAAACCATCCATCCATGCTGGTGGCTTCTTATTTCTAGCAGACCTCCTTTGAGGTAATGTTTCAACATATGTGCTAGGATCATGTGACTCACCTTGATTATGAGACAATTGTATTTCCTCAAAGTAAGGCATATCGTGTGGATCTTGAGTAGGTTGTGTAGACTCATGATTCTGAGTAATTTGTGTTGAATCATTCCTACCAACTATTTGCATGTGGCATGCTAAAGTAGATGTCCATTCTATTATACCTTCATTCAATGGAAAAACATTAGTGCATCCCTCTTATTGTGTTATACATTTAAAAAGAAACACATCTTCTCTAAATATCACATCTCTGTGTACAAAGAAAGACTGACTAGAAGCATTATAAAGTAAGCTTTCGGGTTTTTTGAATATCCCATAAGAGTGGTTGTTCTAGATCTTGGCATAAGTTTATCATGTTGGTACACAATTTTGGCATAACACAAACAACCTATAACTCTTAGATGATTCCAGGAGGGTATCTTACCATATAGTCTTTCATATGGACTTTGATGTTGTAAAATTGAGTTTGGTAGTTTGTTTATTATATAGAATGCAGCTAAAACACAGTGACCCCAAAACTTGATAGGAATTTCAGCTTGGAATCTTATGGCCTTAGTTACTTCTATGATGTGTCCGTGTTTTCTCTCAGCTACACCATTTTGCTAAGGAGTGTAAGCACAAGTTTTTCGATTTATGATACCAGCTGCAGCAAACATCTCAGTGCAGTAAGAGTTAACAAACTCAGTCCCATTTTCTGTTCTGACTATTTTAACATTCTTTTCAAATTAGACTCTGACCAAATTAAGAAATCGTTGAATAACAACACACACATCAGATTTGAGATTTAGTAAAAAGATCCAGGTCATTCTTGAAAAATCATCAACTATTGAAAGAAAATATTTGTTTCCATCTATAGTAGGAACTTTATAAGGCCCCCACAAATCCATGTGAACAAGCTCAAAACATTTTGTAGTCTTAATACTGCTAGAAGAAAAAGGAAGTCTTGTCTGTTTTGCACTAGGACAGATGGTACATTTCCTTATACTATCATCTATATCTTGTATTCTATATGATCCTAATCTGTGAATAGCCTTTGTAGAAGCATTCCCCAACCTTCTATGGCAAATTGCAACATCTTCTGCCTTTTATTTTGTTATCAACTGCTTCCTCTACTGAACAAGCGATTGCTTTTTTTTTTTGTTATAGTATCCTCAAGAAGATATAATCCACTATCCTCCTTACCAATCACTTTCACTTTCTAGTGCAAAGATCCTAGAAAACAGAAAAATCAGGGAAGAAATTCACTGAACACTTTAGTTCTTTAGTAACCTTTGAGACTGACAACAAGTTATACTTAAATTGTGGAATATAAAACACATTTGTGATTACATCTCCTTTTGACAACCAAGTACTACCAGTATGAGTTACTAGAGTAGCATCCCATTAGGTAAAAACACTTTCCTAGGAACACTAGAAGGAATAACTGAAGACTGATCCAATAATCTCAAATGTGCCACCATATGATTAGTGGCTCCTGTATCAATTATCCAACCTTGTTGGTTTGATGAGACAAGAAAGGCATTGCCAATACCTGCTGCATTAGCTGAGTCATAGGTAACAGTAGTAGATCTTTCTTCTTTCTTGTGAATGAGTTTCAGAATCTGCTTATATTGTTTAGGTGTGAAAGCTGCATTTCCCATCTGACTGAGTTGATGCAGCTGTAATCCAGATTCTGTACTTCCAAACTTAGTACCCAAAGATTGACATTCAAGCATTGATTCTCAGCTGTTACATTGCATACTGCATGACTGATACCCTTTCTTCTTTGAAAATTTAAAGTCTGGAGGATATTGTCGCGCCCCATTTCTCTCGCGAAAAGCGGGATACAAAATGTGACGTCTATTAAGGGTTTATTATGAAATAAGAGTCGCCACCTAACGATTGGAGGTGCATTAGGGCATCGTTTTACACTACGAAATCTGTTTAGATTAGCCTACGTTACCAGGTTCGGGCAAGGGCTTAAATTACCTCGAAAGGAAGGTGTTAGACACCTTTCGCGGTCCACATATGTGGTTCCCGACCGGATCTATTAATATGTGGGGAAGTTAACTAGTGATCAAATAAGGATTAATTTTAACTATGTTATTTAAATTTAAACTAGGTTGAAAAGGAAAGATAAAATATAGAATCAACAGACAAGCGAGAAGAAAGAAATTTGGCCAGAATGCATTTAAAGACGAGTATTATTATTATTATTACCAAAGATACAATCCAATACTATAAATATAGTCAAGAAAAAATAACTTAATCCATTCAAAAACATAACAAAATCATATAAAAACACATACAAAAGATGAACAGATAAATAAATTTTTTAAATATGGGGATGAACCTCAAAGAGGCGCCTACGTAATCCTAAAGGGAATCAGGCCAGATGTAGTTCTACAATTAAAGGGAGGGGGTGGGGGGATTTTAACCTAAAGGGATCACTCCGTGAAACTTAAATAATACTTCACAATAATTTTAATTGCTCGTATTATTCAAAGAGCATGAACTATCATTTCCCGTCTACCCACCTAATTAATTAATTGTTAATCCTATAGCACTTCTAGGTGAAGAAAACTAGCGGCCTAGCATTTGCCTACCCGTCCCAAACTTAATGTCCAGGAGGCGCTAGATAGTTATTTTGGATTTTGGATCTAAATCCTAAGGTTGTTTAAGACAATTAAACACAAACAAATAGATTCAAACAAATAGCAAATATTAGTTTCAAATAGGCCTCCATTATAGCAAATTCTAAGGCATATAAATATGAAGGAATGTGGACAGATCCTAAACATGATTTCTAATGCAAAGAGCCAATCGTATTTAAGTAAACAATCATAACAGAGCAATTTGGCAGTAGAATCAAATATCTGGGTACATATAAGCAGGTTCCTGATATAGCAGAAGTAAGATTCTCTAAACAGATTTTTTAACATCAAGACGGGGGATGAACTTAATGCATGGTTTCTATAATTCAAGCATGAATAAAGTATCCCAATAAACGAAATTTTTATGCGATGAATGATGTTATTTAGGAAAAACCGACCAAGGTGACATTAGCATAACTTAAAATCAAAAGGATAGGAAGTTAGAACATGAGCATCTTCAGATGATCCTATTAATTGATTCCTGTGTCTTCTAATATGCAGAAAGCATAGATTAGAGTCGAAAAGACCTCGAATTAGTCCCAATTTAATCTTAGAGGGGCATTGAAATCGTGCGGGTCAGCTTATGTTATCAACCAATGATTAAATTACATGCAGGCAAGATCTGATCAAATATTTATTTAATGGACAAATGAAAATTGTTATGGGCATGATATTTATATAATTCAGATGTCAAATAAAGAATCTTGTTAAAACAAGTAAAATATGGACGTAACTTCAGTGAGAAAAGCGAACATATGAATCAATTTGAAAAATTGATCCCATAGACCTTTTATCTAACAACTTCTTTTATTTTTTACAAATATGTATAAATTTGCAAAGTGAACAGATTTTAATTTGAAACAAATATTTCAATATAGACCTTGAGATGTTTGCATACGTTATTCATTTCCACTTTAATAATCCCATGGGCATGATATCTAGTTTAATATTCAGGTCCTGAATCTGCTTGCAGGAAATAAACAAAACCATTCATTAAACTATTTGAATAGACCAACATATACCGAAATAGTTCCTATAGGCAGGTTTACTAACAGTGCTTCAAATTAATTCGTCATAGTACCTATAGGAATGATTTCTAACGTCACATATGTTATTGAAATTCCTATAGCCATGCTTTCTAAGCGATTTTAACAATTAAGCAGAGCAACATAATCCCCTTTTTCACTATTATCAGTGTTTTACAGTTACTACAAAGTTGAAGAAATAAAATAACTAATTAATACAACATATAAGAAAAATCTATTAACGAAAATCTACAGTCCCTTTTTCCCCGGGAGACTCTTCATTCCTGATTAAGCATGACCTGTTAAATAAGCATCATGAAAATATATGCACGTACAAATATACAATTTACTTAATTAAATATTTATAAAGGTATTTATTCAAACATGAATATGATAGATTAAACACACATCAAATCACACNTATTTATTCAAACATGAATATGATAGATTAAACACACATCAAATCACACCAAGAGATATAAAACATTCACATTTATAATATGATGCTAGTAAATGATTCACACATAATATTGTCAAAATTAGCACAGGGAGAATGAACTGACCAGTTAATTAGCAAGGAAAATAATCAATTGGCAGTTTTGAAGAGGCTTTTTCAGTATTTGAGACTCAAACCTCAATACGACAAGATCACAAGGATCTCGTGGATCCCTAGCAGTGCTCGTATTGAGACGGTGAGAAGAATTATGAATTTTGAAGAAAAAAAATAGTCTCTAAAAGTATATTACGGGTTTGAAGCAGTGTTTGAATGCCTCTAAAAGAAAAGAGAAGACTGTTTTTATAGCAGAAGTTAGAAAGGTTTAAAAGGAAAGGGAATATTAAAATCAATTTCCAATAATTATCTACCATATACAAATAAATTGATTGATTTACTAAAATTAAAGCAGGGAATGAGAAAGTCCGTTTACCAAAATTGCACGTATCAAAAGAGAAAAAGAAAAAAGTCTAATGTTAAGACCAATTAAAAATGGAATGAAAATAAGTTGCCACTCAATATACAAAATAAATAAATAAAAAGTGAATTGACCTAATTATACGTAGCACCACTACATGAAAATAACCACAGTAACAAATCAAATCTAAAATAGTTAAACTAGGAAAGTAACAAATCAAATAAAGGTATTTAGTAATTAATAAATTATCGACATCTGTATATGAATCCTAAACTACCTTATTTAATATATTTACCTACAAAAGCAACTTTGACAAATAACAATATTAACAAATAATTACAGGATTTTATCAAGCATCGTTAATCACAAATCAATCATCAATGACGACTTGTAGGAGTATTTTAACTCTACTCATTTTTTACAGTAATTATATGTTTATGAATAATTATATGTTTATGAATAATCACGAATTTTCTTCTAAACAGGAGAGTTCACATAATATATCAATATTAAAACTTTATGCCGAGGGCAACAAATGTTACATATATACACACACACATATATGCATAACAAATTACTTTCATAATAGTCAACGGGAACTTAGACATCATTAAACAATAATTTCACAAGAAATAGGCTAGATGAAAGAAACAAAGAAAAATCGGATAAACATTTTGGGCTTTAGGCGTGATATTCCAAGGGAAAACGTAAACAATAATTGAAACAAAATCAGACAAACAACATTACCAACAAACATGATTTCCCCCCAAATTTAACTCAGCATAGGTAAGAGCAAATGAAAAAAGAGAAAAAGCCTTAAAAAAATCATAGACAGATCTACGAGGATCTATCAAACGAGTTGGTATCCTCGCGGTGGTTAATGATTCACCGGAAAAAGTAGGTGGGTTGACTGTGGGGTTGAGGGTGTTTCGGGTAGTGAACGGGAGAAGAGAAGAGAAGAGGGAGGAAAGAGATCTGGTGGTTTTGGGTTTGGTGGCCGGTCATGGAGGGAACGATGAGGGGGATAGAAATAGAGGAGGGGCGATGCTGGTCGGAGCTTCCCAGAGAAGACGAGGTAGAGGGGAGTATATGGGTGTGCGGCAGTTGAGAAGAATGAGAGAAAAGGAATGGAAAGTGTGGTGTTTTTTTGGTTTGGTGGCTGGAAGTGACAAGAGGAGAGGTTTCACAGTGGTTGTTTCGAGGGGAAAGGAAGAGGGAGATGGAGAGGATAAACAGAGGGTGAAGCCGTTGTTGTTGGTGTTTTGGTTTTGTGGTAGTTTTTCGGCTAATAGTGGCCGGATCTAGTTTGAAAAAATGGTGAGGCGGGGGTGGCATTGGGAGGAGCAGAGGCGGCCGGAGAAGATGGAAGCTAGAGGGGTCCTTGGTGGTTCGGTCTCTTGCCAAAACGGAGATGCGGCGAGAGGGGAGAATAGCAGCGGTAGTGAGGGAGAAATGGGAGAGGGGCGGCTGAAGGAGATGGAAAAATGAATTAGTTTTTAGGGTTTTGGGGAGTATTGTGATTTAAAAGAAAAATAAGTAGGGTTTGTTCTAGGCCGTTAGATCAAATGGAATGGAAGACTAGGATTAGAATGGAGTTGACGGGTTGGGTTGTTGAATGGGTCGCGGGTCACAAATGGGTTAATAAGTAAGAATTAAATTGGATTGAATTAGGCTTTAAAATATGACCATATTTGACAAAAGTGGCTAGAATTGACATAAATTAAGACAACATGTAGCTAAATCTTAAATAAATTGGAAGGAATTCTAAAAATAGCTGCTATATAATTAATAAACTACTATACTTGTAAATAATTTAACAAATAGGTAACATGATAGTTTAAATTACGGAAAAATCATAT